>RJWM01002706.1:0-92729 GCA_004363535.1 Dasyprocta punctata
AGCCGGGCGTGGTGGCGCACGTCTTTAATCCCAGCACTCGGGAGGCTGAGGTAGGCGGAGCATTGTGAGTTCGAGGCCGGCCTGGGCTACAACGCAGCGCAAGGCCGGCCTGAGCTACATAGTGCGACCCTGCTTCAAAAAACCAGGGCCGGGAGTTTGGCTCAACAGCTTAAGTGCCTGTCTGGCAGGTGCGAGGCTGTGAGTTCAATCCCTGGTGCCGCAAAAAAAAAAAAAACAAAAAAAAACAGTCTTTTGGTTGAGCTTATTTGTCTTTAAAGGAGACTGTTTTAGGAATACCTAGAAACCTAAGAAAACAAAATATTCCAATGACTTGTTTGATGCAGTGTGAGGTTTTCTTTTTAATGCAGACAGTTTGTTTTTGTTGGCTGTGATTCTTTTCATCCTATCTTATAACATTGGGTTGAACATGGAGGTGATTAACATTTTTCTTCTCTTGGATCAAAAAATACTGAAAATAGTGAGAGAAAAAACAAAATGTATGTGAGTGTTCAATCTTATCTCTAACCCTTGACTTCTGTGTAGTCCCTCAAGTGTTTAGGAATTGCATTTTAGAGATATGTGTGTGATGCTTTTCATGTTCAGCTCATACTTACCTATCAGGATGTCCCTGTGTGTGCCAGCCGTGGGGCGCAGTACCCAGGGGAGCCCTGTCTTCTCTCCTGTCTGCTGTCACTCAGCAGGTCTGCCTAGAAGGCCGGACTGCAGGGGGACCTGAGGGCAGAAGCCCCACCTCATGCTTCCCAGCCCCCCGTTTGGTCATCTCCCTGGGCTTGCCCTTAGAACAAGGCTTTGCTTTCTGTGCGCACTTCCCATCCTGCTTCTCTCATCTGCCACCCTCCCTGGCCCTTACTCTCTCCCTCTTCCTCTTGCTTCTTTTCCAAGGCCCTCGAAATGAGCACTTTGGCCAGGTTGGCAGAGGAAGTCCCCTTAGATTGAGAAGCAAGTGACTTAAGTATGCTGTCAGGCTCCAAGCCAAATAAAGTGCTAAGCATGACAATTAATTAATTGGATAACTACCAAAATATCTCTTACTGTAACTATAAGTCAGAATATCCCCAGCTCAAGTTTAAAGCTGGAGCTACCTAATTAATTTGAATGTTTCTAAGAGTACCTGCTGAATGCTTCCACACTGTCTGCATGCTAGGTTTTGGCTTCAGGGAAAGGGAACCACTGACTTCAGCGACTCTAGACTTAATCCTTTCAGCAGGCCAGACGGTGCACGCTCCTGTCTGTCTCGTGCCCGTGAGGAAATGAAATGCTCGCTGCGGGTATTTCAGGCCGGAGTTGTCTTGCTTAATTAAAGCCATCTGATCACTTTGCTACACAAAACTGGAAGGTGAACACTCGTGTTGGGGAGTTTATAAGAACAATAAATAATTAAATATACTCTCTTCTATATAAAGAAACTTGGAAATATTGTATTTCAATTGGATAAAATAATACACAAAACTGAGTTAGCTTTTCAAAGTCAAAGGGAAGGATATATAATGTTGCCTTTGGGTTGTCTGAATATTTTATTTGGAGTCTAACTAGTCAAACTGGTACAAATGGATGTGTTTTGATTTCAAGGATTTTTGTTTATTTTGAACTTTCTGGCAACAGATATTTAAAGAAATGTGAGAGTGCCTTTCTATTACTAAAATACTTAAACTGTTCAGAAACAATTTTAAAGCATTGTATACAGAAATTATGCTGTTATTTAATTTGTAGTGTCAAATGCAAACCATGTTTTGGTACAGGATTTAACTTGAATTTACTTTGATACATTCTCTATTCTAAGTACATATTTTAGGCCAAACATTATTTTTCCTAGCTGCATTTTCATTAATCATTTAGTATTTTACTGCTTTTTTTGTTTTAATATTAAAAAGACATTTCTAGAGTTTTCATGAATTGTAATTACATTTTAAAATAAACTCCTTTTGAAGCCTTTGTGTAGATTCCGGTTTGATTTATTATAGGCTATAGACAATTCAAGCAGAGTCTCTTGTTTGAATAAAAATTACTAATCATGTCATATTTCTGCATCATATCCGGGTTTACCCATCACTTTTAACTTTGGAAGTGGCTTCCTCTTTGTTTTCCTGAGCTCGAGGCAGAACTCATAGTACTAAGAACAATGTGAGAGGCACAAGGACTTCATCAGTGGGAGAAAAGTTCAGTTCTAATTCCTTACATTATCTGCTGAAGTTTTTTATAAAGGAGATGCTAAAGAAGCAAGTAATAATGACATAAATGATTTCTTTATTTAGAAATCAGCTGTCAGTTAGCTAATGAATATTCTTTTTAACCAGTGTCAATTGACAGATTTCCTGTGCTTACGAACTCGCTTGCATAATGGTCCCTTTTGACTTGTCTGGATTGCCCTGCTCTGACTCTGTAGCCCTGCTCAGTGGAATTCTGCATGCCTTGACTTCCCTGGTCCAGAGCTAGATGGAGCTGTGAGATCTCCGGTAATGCACATGAGGCGTGCTCCTAGAGGGAGTGGAAGAATGCCCACTCTTAAAGCCTTCTTGCTCTTTACTCTCCAAGACTGTGTGGAGGGAAAGTCTCGACTTTTAAAACATAGTCATCAAAATGAACAGATAGTCATCTAGTTCTTTAATTATCATTTGTTTCTGAGTAGCTCAAAAATAAATAAAAATTTCCCAAACCAAAACAGAAAAACAGTTGCAGATACACCTATGAACTCAAAACCAGGCTAGATCTTTTGCCACTGAAAGTGCAACAGTTATTTTTTTTGAAAGTACAATTCTTTCAGAAATCTACAGAATATAGAAAATTTTAGGAAAAGGAATGTATGGCAGTTGTTTCAGGTCTCATTTGCCAAATTTCATATGCATACGCAGTACATCTTTTATAAATAGATAGTATTATTTACATAATATATTCATAATATATACGTAATTCATGTCCAATATACATGTATATAATTATGTAATAATGTGGAAAATATTTCACAGAGCATTAAAAGTTTTGCTTTAAAAGATTTTGATTGGAACTTAGAGGAAAATGATTTTCACAGTTCCCCCTACAGGAGTCTTTCCAAGGGCTTTCCTTGAATCTTATTTCTGTCTTCAGAATGCTTTGCCAGGAAATGTCATGAGTTTTTGTGTGTTTGTTTTGTATTTTGCTCTGGTCTTTATTGAGCCAGCTGTGAGGTTTTCCCTGCCTGTTATTTTGTGTGTTTAAATTCTGAGAAATATGCCCAGGCTGCTGTCCTGCTCCTTAGTGTCTGCTAGGACAGAAGTTGGTAAAGGTCATCTGTTTACTTAGAGAAACTAATTGCAATAAATTCTTCTGTGTGAATCTCTAATTGGAGCAGCTTTAATACTGTGCTATTCAGATATTTGAATAATTCTGTGGATGATTTTTGTTTACTTAATTTTGCAGATACTACTGAAATCAAATACTTCCTTGAACTGTATCTCTCTTTATCTGTATAAATTACTTGTATTATTTTATCTGTCTTTCACTGTAAATTTTATCTCCCTAAACTTCAGTCTCCTTCTATATTATGTCCAGTTCACTTCTCAGATCTCAAAGCAAATGAAAGCAGTGACAAGTATGCAAATGGCTCATAATTTGGTTTTAATGAGCACTTCACTCTAAGAATATTTTGTCTGTTTAGTAAAGAAATAATAAAAAGGTGAATTAGACAGATAATTATTATTTTATAGTTTATTTTAAAGTAGATAAATAATAGAAGTCTTAAGTTTGACCCCTATATTGTTTGGATAGTTTTGTATGCCCTTGTCATGTACTCTACATAACCATTTTGAAGATAATAATATGCAATATGTTAACTATTGTTATTCTTCTATTATTTTTTTTTGAAATTTTGTTTTATTTTTTTCCATTGAAAAAAGAAGTGTCTGCCTGAAAGCTTATATCCTTTACAGCCAGAATATTATTCTAGACGTACTTGCTCTGATTTACATCATGTACAATCTGAGTAGGCTTCATTGTCAGACTCTTTCTCTAAAGAAGATTGGACTGTCGTTCAATCCTTATGGCACTGAATATAAGGTGTGAGTCCTATTTTTGCGATATTAGTCATAAGAAGTATTAGTCCTATTTTGGCAAACAAGGAAACTATAGCTTTGAAGGCCCACGCCCCTTGTGATGGTTTGTGTCTGTCTGTCCCCCCAAAGCCTCATATAGTCATAGGGTTTTTTCAGAGGTGTCTGAATCCAGAGTGTGTGAGTGATTTGCAGTGCAATGCTGGGATTAAGGGTGCTGGGATTAAGGGTGTGATTGCTGAATCAGTCCACAGATTGGGTTGGCACCACCTTGATCCCAGTAGACCAGATATAAGGGACAGAAAGAGGCTTTTCTCCCCTTTTTGCTCTTGTCGTTTCTGCATCCTCTGCTGCAGTAAACTGTTGCTTTTCTGCCATGTGCCATCCTACCTTGGATCCAGCCAATTACGGACTGAAACCTCTACAGCCTATGAGCTAAATAAACATTTCCCCTTTTAGCTTTGGGTGTCAGGTTAGTTTGTCTCAGCAACAAGAGGAAAGTAGCTAAGACACCTTGATATGAAATTGTGTAGATGCAAAGTGGGAAATTTAGACTCAGCTTTGTGATTCTCAAGCCAATGTTTTCCCCGCCATTCACTCCTCGGTCGTCAGCAGAACATCCCACCACCTGTGCATCACACTTCCTTGAACACCTATGCCGAGAGCTCTTTAAGTTGCTGAGCCCGAATGGTGAGACTGGTGAGGTCTGTGCATTCATAGAAACTAGGTTCTTGGGGAGGAAACAGTAAATAAGTTGAAACAACAAGAACAAAACAATATAAAATTACAATATGAGAATGAAGGAAGAAAGCAGGATGGGCCGTGATGACTGGAGACAGTGGGTAAGCTGGCCAGGGAGTGGCTCTGCAGAAGTTGCACCTGAGTCCACCTCATGATTCCGTCGCACACAGGAGAAAGGAACGGTAGTGGGCAGCTGGCGGTGAGGAAAGAGGCAGGCTAGTAGCCAATGAGTGAAGCAGGTGGATATAAACCGAGACTTGGAGGGTAGGGGCTCTCGTCTTGGAGGCAGTTTATTGGTCCTGTTATCAGAAATGTCTCTCACGATAACTCTACATCAAATCACAGTACTCTAATTTTGCTCATAATGATATGAAGGACTTCTGCAAAGCAGGAATGTTACATGAATTCTGTTTTAGAAATAAGAACTTACAAGCAGTTTTAGGAAAATTAATAAGTTTGCAAACAGTAAATTTTGATCCTTATAATAAATAAAGAACAACTAAGAAAACGTTCACCTTTAAAGGATCCTGCTGCACTGGAGAGGGCACAGCAAAGGCTTAGCTGTGGTTTTTGTGTTTCCTAATTTTAAAGACCATCCAGGGTATGTGGATACATAAGTTTGGATTGCATTATTTAGGGTTGTCGTCATTGCTATATTAAGATTTAATTGGCAAAAGATATAGGCCTGATGTGAGCAGTCTGAGTTTTAACAAATAGAATCACTGTGTATTACTCCAGGAAAGACACAAGACTCATCATTAGCGTGCATTTTTCCTAACCAGTTCTTCCCAGCCCCACAAGCCGTGACTGCTCTGATTTCTGTCCTTCAAGCTTAGTTCTCGAATCAGTAGGATCATAGTTTATATTGAGGAGGAATTGGCTTCTGTTACTCAATAGCGTATTTGTGAAATTCACCTATTCTGTTGTGTGTTTGAGGGGTTTCTTTCTTTTACTGCTGAAATAAATTCTGTTGTGTGAAAGTACTGCAGTTTATTTTCCTCCCTCATTATTTTAGTGGTCATGATATTTTGTGATGTGTTTTATTTACATTTTTCCTTATGATCATTGATTTGAACTTTTTATGACATTTAAAGACTAACACTTTTATCAGTTTTGCTGAGATACAACTTCCATACCATGAAGTTCGCCTATTTAAATTATATAATATTTAGTGGTTGGTAGTATATTTGCAACTTTGTACAACCATTATCATGATCCTAGTTTTAGAACATTTTTATCACCTCAGACAGAAACCTTGTACCCGTTAGCCATCAGTGCCCTTTTTAATCTATATAACTCTAAATGTTTTCTAATTTTATATACTCTTTATTAAAGTCCTAATAAAAAGCTTGGTTGACTTTTTGTCTGTACACCTTGAGCATGAAGGTGGTACATTACTTTCTAGTTTCATCCTCCAAATTTCCTTGTCTGACACCTTATGAAAATCTTCAGTGGAGTCAGCTAGAGTAGTGTTCTCCTCCTTGAATGTGGATCAAGTTGGTGTAGGACTCTTGTTATGATGCATGTTCTGATTCGAAAGTTTGGGGTTGGCCTGAGGTTTTGCCGTTCAGGCATGAGGCCCATGGGAGAGCTCTCTGGGACGACTCTGAACATCTTGGTTAGAGATTTTGGTTGGCCATGTTTGAGAGGATAGGATAACAAAGACTGCATTTATGTTGTCACTTTTTCTAATCTAGTGATTTATGTGCACATGAGATTTTTGTTCTGGGAGCAGTCCTTAATCCATTTGAAGTTTTAAAAAGCTGATTGGATCTCTTTGTAGGTATGTAAAAAAAAAACAAAGGAATGGATTTTAAGAGTTTTAAAGTTAGAATTAAAAGAAAGGCCTGTACATCTTAGAGCATGTCATTAGTTTTTCCATAGCTCATTAAAGATCCTGCTGAAGAATGAGCAAGAAGTGCCTGTCTAGGAGAATCTAACAGGCCTGCAGTGTGGTGACCCTATGGCATGTGTGTTATTTATTTTACTTTAAAGACAAAAGATGTGAATGTATGAGTTATTTTTTTTTTAAACTAAAACCTCAGTATTCAAGTTTAATTGCAATGTTGACACTTAGTGATCAGTAAGAGGATTGGGGTTGCAGTTTAGACACTCATCTCTGAAAGGTTCGCCATCAATGTTACACGGTCTCATTGGGACCAGTTGACTGAGTACGATATCTTCAAAGCTCTTTGCAGGGTTTTCCTTGGTCTCTGGAACCACTCCTTCATTGGCATGTCCAAAATTCTTTTGGGAGCTGAGTGAAGAGGGAAGTTGACACAGGTTGCGGGATTACGGCAGGGAGCTAGTTGTGTGCTGTTGGCCTAAATCTTGGAAGAAATGTGTTCATTCCCATCTCAATCAAGCAGTGATTATTAATGAGTGTGTAAACCTAAAGGACATATGTCCCTCAGTGGTTACATTGAAAATGTGAGGTTTAGCTTTAATCATGTGTCTCATGAAGTACAGTAATCCAAAGGCTCCTTTGCAGAACCCTCTTTGCCAACATAATGGCTTCAAGAGTGTCAACTCTTGGTAAAAGTTATGTACCTATGTTTAAATGCAGTTATTTTCTTAAGGTAAGCTGTAAAGCACATTTTTATAGAGCAAATCAAATTTTTCTATTTTTTCATCATGTAACTGGAGATATGTTTCTGTAGAGAAAATGATCATTGAATTGAGTTGATGGATGATTTTCAATGCAAAACTATAAAAGTAGCCAACTGCTCCACCCCATATTATTCCACACTTTGGTGGACACATGACCCTAGAAAATACGATGCAAAGGGGGCTGTCCATCTTCATTTCTTTTCTTCTTCTTCTTTTTTTTTTTTTTTTTTCTTTTAACGAGTCACTTCTTCTCTTTGGGAAGCTGTTCCACCACATTTGGACTGAGCCCTCTTTTGAGGACTGGTAGCCTCTCAGAATCTTGCTTCCTTGAAGTGGTTTTCCCTTCCATCCAGTTTTTCTTAAGTTTTAAGTTGTTCTGAAATGTGTAATAGCCATAGGGACCTCTGCCTTACCTTATCTGAAGTATGTCCTTGACTGTGTCCTTAATTTACAGATACAAGTATGGAAATCAAAGCTCTTGTGTATGGGAGTTTAGTGTAGTGAGTTTAAAATGAGTAATATGATTCTTACTGTCATCCTAGCAAACAATGTCACCAGTGAGTACAGTGTTTTATAAAATCTCACTATATGATGCCTTTTTGAATTAAAACAGAAAAACAGTACTAATTTTTTTCAAATATATAAGGCATCAAATTAAGATTTGTTTAGTAATAATAATTGCACAGTTCTGCACACAGGAGAACTCTGTGTTTCTACCTCTAGCCAAATACTATGTGTGGACTTGAAGATACTAGCTAGGGGCCTCACATTGTTATTTTGTTCATTTCAGGAAGAATCATTCTTGCTACAGCAATTTAATTATGGAGGGTGTGTTTTTAGAACTGAGTAACTTCCTCAGACTGAACATATTAAATTAGTTTCAATTTCCTGCCAAAATTTATAGACAGGTTGTAAATGAAAAGCTGCCTGTGCTCTTCATTATCACTGTGTATTATAGTTTTTTAAATAAAAATGTTATTTACTTGCACCTACTGTCAGATATGAAACTACAGAGGCATCCATCAACAGTTGTGTTGGCACTGTAAAGAAAAAGTCATGTAACAGCACACCTGGCCTTAGTGTTACAGCAGAGTTAGTGTTGCAGGGTGACTTTGATATGTCAGAAAAACTAATTATGTCCCATCAAAGGACTGAAGAAATTGCTGTTTTTAATGAAAAGTATTTTATAGGAGGTGACAGTGATTTTAGGTGAAGCAGTAAAACGAGGTGTGTAATTATATACATTCTTTAAATTCTTGTTAGACTTAGCTAATTGACATGTTACTGTCCAGTAATACAGAAAAAATCGTTAAACATAAAAATCAGAACAAAGTATTTGGACTGCACAGAAGCATTGTAATCTTGAGGTGAGTCTTTCTCCCTTCAGTTTTCTCTTACTATTATTTATGGCTATGTGTGTTTTCATTTTATGTTGGAAAAAAGTGTAACATATTTGAATCAGAAGTAACTATTAGTAACATGTCATACTCTTTTAGATAAAGACAACTTTCCTAGCTAAGGGTAATGAATTGCTGAGTGTCTATGCCCTTCTCTTGATATGTATAAGTGTGTAGGAATATCTTTATTTATGCATGTGACATAGACACCTATGAATCTAATTTTTCTTTCTTTTGAGAAGCCATATTGAGGGGAGCACAAAGTGAGTCCTGCTGTTGTGTGTATCAGGATTAAGAGCAAAACTTTTCATTGTTAACTTTGACAGAATGTATGTGATTATTAGTGATGTCTTTTTTTAGAAAATTGTAAATTATGGGAATGCTGCACAGGAAGAAAGAAATGAAGCATACAGTGGTTATTTAGGTTTACGAGATTGACAATGATGTTTTTTTCTTTACAGAAGGTTCAGTACTTAAAGCAGAAAGCTGTAATTGTTGGTTGCTTAGATGCCCTTAGCTATTTAAGATGTGGGAAGATGTGTGCTATAAATGTTTCACTCCTATAATTGTCGTCACTTCAGAATGGTTCAATTGTAGGTGTTTTGTAGGAAAGATTCCTGAAGAAACGATTTCTGGCACCATTCTATAATGATGACAGTTCAGTTTTTTAAATTACCAATGTAAAAGAAATGCTACTAAGTATCACCCTGGTCCCTGAGGCTCGCATTTCTGCACCTCAGATGGTAGCTCTGGCTGGAGCTGTGGCAGGGCACACAGCAAGGAGCAGTTATCCTTAGTGTGGGGAGCTGGTGAACTTCTCAAGGTGCTTCATGCTGTTTGGATTTATGACACTGATGGGTTTTTGTATTGAAGTGAATCAGATCAGAGAGAACTGGGTTGTGAGGGAGAGAGCTGGCTTCTGGCGCACCCCTTCTCCGCATCTGTGCTGCTGTGCAGGGGAGATCACCTCACCTCTCTGAGGAATTTAGAACCATGCCCAGCCTAAGATCACAGAGTCCGTGGCAGGGTGACAATGTGGAGGAAACCAATGCGAATGTGGTTTATAGCTGACCTTGGGAACCAGTGCTTGGTTTTGAAGATACTGCAGGATTCTTTTTAAAAAAATACTCTTCATCATTTCCAGTAAATGCCCTTCCTTAAAGTTCTTAAAGATTGTCCATTATCTGTATTAAGGGGTTGGGAAATTGAATGCTATGTTGGGGGTAGTTTGACTGTTGTGTACTTACTTGTTCCTAATCAATTTGTATACTTACATTTCATAGCTTAATTTTAAAATTAGATGCGCAGAGCCTGGATATCACTGGGTTTATTTTTTTTGCCGATGCTGGATTGACTGGACAACATAAGCCAGGTGCCACACTCCAGTCGGATTTAAATGGGCTCCAACTGGTGACTAGCAGAGTTTCAGAAGTGAAGAAAAAGCAGAGTTCTTCTCTGTTTGATTGTTTTATTAAGTGTGAAATAGCTAAGCAGCCTTTTATATTGATCAGACATAATGTGACTATTCTAAATGATGTATCCCTTTGATGTACCTGGATTGTGCTTCTCAAAAGGAAAAGACTGGGTTCATGATTTTTTTTCTAGACTGCCAACTTTTGATATGTGGAGACTGCTATACAAAATGACCTCCTTCTCAGAAAGATGCTTCTCACTTCTTTCAAAGGGGCTGTCAAAACTCAAGAAAAGAAAAGAAAGGATTTGCTGTAGATGTTCTTTGAGGAACTGTGAAAGAGTTTTTTGTGATTTAACATAGTTTAGCATGTTGGACTTACCAGTTATTTGTCATCTCCATCTTTTGGCTGGTTGCTAGCAAATTATATAACCATATGCATTATATTAGATGTAATTGTTTATGATATGCATATGTAGGAGATAGCAGAGTTAGTAAGCACATGCATATATATGTACATGCAGTTTGGCATACAGCAGAATATGCAAAAGCCTTGTTATCTCCCAGAAAAGTGTAGTCAACATAGGGCTTCATATACATCACTTTCTCGTGGACGGGATCTTTGGTTTAACTACTTTAAAAAGTTGCATAATCCTATGGAGAGCCCTGGATAACTTAGCAATAATTACCTAGGAATGGAGCCAACATCCTGTAATTATGTTAGAACAAACTTAGCACAGTGTTGCTGTTTATGTATGTCTCTTGATACCCTGAATTAATATTTTTTCATATTTCATGAAGGAAAAATCAGCCAGATAAAGATTGGTTGTAAGATCATTGGAATTACCTGTTGTATAAAGTTAGGAAATTTTAATACAACTTCTTCCATCAGGCAAAATAAATTAACACTTTTGAAAACAATTAATATCAACTTCATGGTTAGGCAGAAGCTTGTATTTTCTTGAAGTCTATCCATTAGAAGAAAACATGACAGTATTGGATACATGCCATCTTTACCTACTTGTTTCTTTTTAATTTTTTTCAAAATAGTTAATGCTTAGTTTTGCTTTGGCTGATCTGTATGTGTTTGTGTATCTATACCTATGAAATAACATTTTTAAAAAGGTGCAGGTAAGTTGCTTTAAGACTTTTTGGAGGGTGTACTGAATATATAGTTCAACAAAACTCAACATCTTTAAGTTAGGAAACCTTAATTGGCAACTATTTTTCAGTACACTCTTGTGTACTTCATATATAACTTGGATTATGCATTGACAAAATTAGAGAAAAAATTAGGAAGATTTAAGGTTTTTTTTTTTCTTTCAGTCCTAAAGGACTCAACATTGTTATTTTCAATGACTTAGAAAATTAGTCTTTTTATATATCTTAATATGGGAAATAAGAAAGTCTTGACCTTGGTAGATGGTCCCTGACAGTGTCATGCTGAAGCTAACTGTGAAAGATTAATTTAAAAAGGCAAATTCTTAGTGCATTTCAGGCCAGATGAGTGGAGAAGCTGTTAGACTGTGACTTAATAGGCAAGCCTTATCTTACACTAATGCTAAAAGAGTGGCTCATGTTCTACTCTTCTAGGCTCTAGACGACATTATTTTTCTCCCAGAACTGTAAATGCTTGCTTTTGCACTTCCCCTGTATCTTGAGTGCTTGGGGATGGGCAAAGCTAGACCCAGTCTGAAGAGCCAGTATCACCTATGGCTTTCATACTTTTCCAGTGGACACTGGCAGCACTGACCGACACATCATTGTCCTGCCTTCTGCTGCACCTCCTGGATGTGCTCACAGGCGTACTTCCTTCTGCTCTAGCAGTGCATAGAGTATAGTTTTTCCTGCACTTACACACAAAGCTGTAAACTTCCATTACCTTTGGAAGACAATGACTGGGCTTAGTTTTATTTTCACCACTTTGTATCATCTAGAAAAGCAAAATGAAATGTTCCCCACATTTAGAAAACTGCACCACTTCTCTGTTCCATGGAAGTTCGTATTTCCAGGAAAGAGGAATCTTTGTTGCCTGCCGGTACTGTCACATGTAGGATTATTATATGCAGTTTAGTGCTAAACCGCTTTAATTTTTTTCTTATCACAGAATTTCTCTTCTATGAGAACCCCAATTATAAACAAATTGAAGAGTAAAACAAAGGATAGATAATAAAAAGAACTTTTGCAAAAGGAAAGGGGATGCAGAGGTGGCGGAAGGGGTAAGATGGGAGTGGGGAAGAGATGCGTGATGTACACATACTAACTTCCTACAATAAATACTATTGTGTACCACCAATATGTTCTAAAAAATAAAAATAAATTCCTGTAATTTTTTCTAGATTATATATTTCATAAAGACATTACTTGGATAATCCTTCTATAATCCGCCTAAAATTTAGCGTAGTATTGGGCAACCTACAGACATCAGTAGACACATTTAACTGCTGGTTTTATTTAATTTTTGCCAAACAACTACTTACAAAAGCTTTATCTGTAGATTGCATCCTGTTTATCTCCCCTCCTTCACTCTTCACAAAGTGCATGTATTTGTAATCAGACAAATCCTCTTCCTTCAAGAGGCTCCTTACTTGGGGCCCTGCCCCAGGTGCGTCTCATAACACCCCCTGGGCTTAGCACTTGCTCTCAGAATGTGATCAGTGGAAACCTTGATATTGTATGGAAGCTAATTTGTGGTCTTGCCTTCCTCCTCTGCCTCACCTGAGCTTTGGAGGGAGGTCGGGTGATTGTGAATCTCCGTAGATTTTGAACTGCTACAGTAGAACCTCGGCGAGGTGAGCTGTGATGTCTACAGTGCCCCTCAGGCTGAGCGGGCAGTTCTGGTGGAATTTAGAGGGCCATTCCCAGCCTACCCTTTGCATTCTGGAAAGAGAACTGGACTTCACTGTGAGCACAATGAGTTCTCCATGTTCTTGTAAAGATGCCTTACATCTGTGTCAGAAAGCATTCCTTAGTTTTTTGCATTCTGTTTGTTTTTTGTATAAAAAGAACTTATATTTTTCTCTATAAATACTAGTAAAAGTATTTCTGAATAGGTGTTGAATCACCATGGCTATCATCATTATCTATTTATTTATTATGTTGGTAAGGGAAAGTAGTGGGTTTAGGAACCTGTGGGAGACCGGGTTGAAATCTTGGAACTACAGAGTTCTGCCTGGGTTATATATCTGTCTCAGAGTCCTCTCAGTGGTGAAGTGGAACTGGGAAACTGACTGGCTACAGTTTCTGTCTTCTCTCTTTTTCTCAGTACTGAGGGTTGAACCCAAGGCCTTTGTTTTTATTTGTAGACACGGGATCTTGCTCAGGCAGTGAATTGCCTTGGTTAGAGTCAGACTTTTCCTCACTAGTGCGTGTTTGCAGGACACAATGCTTGCACTCCTCTTGTGGCGCTGACACACGCGCGTAACGCATCATCATTCCCTCCTGTCTCCTCCCTCTGCCGTCTCTTGGTCCCTCCTTCCATTGGAGGGTGTTCTAGCCCCTACTTTCTATTATCTGTCTTGAATTTCTTCTTTTTTATAATTTTGGTTTCTCATATAGCAGAGACCATGCAGTATTGAAGTCTGGGGTCTCATTTCACATAACGTTATGTTTTCAAGGAACAGCCATTTCCTACAAGTGACTCAAGTTTACTTTTATTTATGGGAAAGTAGTACCTCATTGTGTACAAACACCACATTTTCTTCATGCATTCATCTGCTGGTGGACATGTAGGCTGCTCCCGATATTCAGCTGTTGTGAATTGTGCTATGATCAACATGGGTATGTAGATTATAAAACTTGTGATCCTCCTGCCTCAGCCTCCCACAGCACTGGACTTACAGGCCAGGCCGGGATTGTGCTGCTACACCTGGCTTATTTAAAATTTCTTCCCTCTATTTTGGTTTGATTTTACCAAGAAAGGGTTTGAGAAGATATAAATACCTCACATACAGTATGTATCTAATAAATATTGTGTGCGTCTTCCTTATCATCACCCTCACTGCCACTTTTTAAGTCTCTAACAGGAACTGTATTAGTGTTCTATTTTCCAAAACACTGTCAAGACCTAAGTTGTTCATTGCATCACCTTTTATTAGTGATGTGTATAGTGGTACATTTTCACTGAGGGAATAAATACAAAGTGGTAGCTAGGTCTTTCATCCCTCCGAGGACTAGAAGTGAGATTTCCTAGATGGTTTTCTGTTGACAGTGAGGTGTAAGTGAGCTATCTGTTATTGTACTGAAACACCCAAACTGATCCACGTAAAAGGAGGGCTGGTTTATGTTAGTTCATGGTCTCAGAAGGCTCGCTCCATAGTGCACTGGCCCTTTGCTTTTGGCTCTATGGCGAGGCACCCTGCATGGTAGGAGAAGTGCTGGAACCAAGTGCTCACCTCAGGGCAGTCAAGAAGTTAGAAAAAGAGGAAGAGGGAGGGGCCAGGGTCCAAACATCCCCTCAGGGAGACCTCCCCAGTCCCGGAAGGCCTGCCAGGAGGCCCCTCCTAGGGCTGTCATCACCTCCCAGGAGAGCCATGTTGGGGACTAGCCATTTAGTGGCATACATGGGGCTTTGGGGAACGTTTTAGGTCAAACTATAGCACTGCTTTTCAAAAAAGCCCCCAAAGTGATAAATGCTTGAGAATATAGATATTTACCATGACTTGAACATTGCATACTGTATGCATATATCAAAACATTACATGTTACATTATAATATATACAGTTTTTATGTATCAAATAAAAATTATTTAAAATGAGGCTTCTTACCCTTCAGAAGTAGGCAGTAGAAGGTATCTGAAAGCGTATTTAATCCTAGAGGACCATTGCAAATGAGATTATAGCTAAATAAAGAGCAAAAGGGGTGAAAATTATTAATAAACTGTGTCTACAAATTTGAAATGGGGCTGTGGAAATAAATGAAGTAGGTCCACCCTACTAAGAAAAAATAGGTAAAATCTTTGTAATTTGAGTACTTTTCGGTAGAATTATGGTTTTGTAAACAATAGCATTTTTAAAAATAAAATCTCATACTTTTTTCCCAAAGTAATTCTAGCATTTTAAATAGAATAGAAAACATCTTTCTGGAAGTAGCAGTATTTTTTTTTAATATAAACAAAGCAAATGTGTGTGCGTAATTTTTTTTTTCAGAAAAAAACAGCATTTATTGAACACCATTTGTTCTAGTCATGTCACATCTTTGTTTTCATGAAAGTCCTGTGTGGTTAGATTGCATTATTTATGTTTTAAAATAAGAAAATAGTTATGTGTCCATAAAATGGAGATCTAGGCTTGTGTTTCATAAGATTGATTGTTCAAAAGAACATAACTGGAAATAGTGCTGAACCTATTATAGATAATATATCGTAACACGTATCACATATCTTGTTAGATGCATATGCATCTGAATTCAAAGTTAAACAGTGAAAACCTTGAATATGCATAGACTCTCGTTTCATTTTCCAAGTAGAGTTAGAATGCTTTGTGGTTGCTCAGTAAGTGTTTACTGAGGGGATGCTGAATGTGCCACACACTGCTCCTCCAAAATGCTGGCTATGTGTTGAAACTGCATCTCAGCATGAAGATCATCATCAGAAAGAGTTCCCTTCTCCCATATTGTATTTCTAAGTGCTGTTAGCATGTACTTGACCACCTGCAGAGAAGAGCTCAACTGCAAACTCAGGTTTCCACAACTTCTGTCCACAATTTTGAGGCTTAATCAAGTAAAGCTTTAAACTATTTAAAAGTCTTTAATTTGGTTTGCAAAACCCGCAAAACATTTACTAAGCTAAGCCAACTCTCAGAAGACAAGACTCACCCCTCTAGTAAGTCTTCCTTGAGTTTATCTTCCCAGAAGGGTACACTGAAACAAGTGTTATCCTTGTGGTTTTCCATGAACCAGAATAAAACATTTGGTTCTGTGTTCCTAATCTATTTTATGAGTTTCTGTCATAACTAAGGCCTTCCATCATAACATAACATTTTGGCCCCACTATGAAACATCAGGAGAGGGTCACCATTGCTGCACTGCCAGTGTCTCCAGTAAAACTTGGAAGTGCTGGGAGATCTCAGAGAATTCCTGAGCTCTGCTCCCTGGCACGTTGGATCTTAATGTTTCATGAATGATTTCTTAGACTCTGTACTTCTCGCACTCTTGACAGCTCTGATTTCATGGTCTTTACACTCAGTACTATTTTTTAACAAGGAAAAATACTCAATAGTGTTAAGAAGGAACTTCTGAGACCTGCTTTAGGGTTACAAGATACAAACATTTGACATCGATATCTATGCAATTTATGAAATCATATAAATAGATAGAAAATCGATACTATCTGTTCATTGCTAAATCTGCCACATAAAAATGACCTGGTTCATTTTGGACTAGCTGAGACAGTTGAAGAGTGAAATAGTTTCTCTGGACTGAAAATGATTGGGAGATACGAACACTTGGAATTCTCTTCCTTTGAGGGATTGCAAGACAGTTGGTCTGTTTAACATCAAGGTGTCACACAAAGGCAGTTTTTGTTAAATGGGGCTTTAGTCTAATGACTGTGACTGCCTCACAGTCACTGCTTGTGTCTGGCAGGCATTCGAGGCATTTCCAGAAGCCCCAGGGTGTGTATCACTACTTTGAGCATTTTATGCAACAAACCCATTGAGTTTTAGAAATCAATTTAAAATTCCATCTCTTCAAGAGTAGGTAAACTGAATCTCTTTGGTTTCTTCATGTTTTTGTTTAGGAAAAGTTGTCTGTTCAATTGAGGTGAATAGTAATTGGATTTTGTTACTGTAATTTATTTATTAACAGAGCATTAGAATCCACAGTATTGTGTTTCCATCTCAGAACTCACAAATTACCAATTAAAGACAATCTTCTAGTCTAAAACAATGAGATTATTTTTATTTAAGCCTATTTCAGAAGCTGAGTCACTCACCGCCCGCATATATCATTGTTTAAAAAGCATTAGTGGATAGCACTGAAGCCGAGGCCGGAACTTGTCTGCAGTGTGCACAGGGAAGCTGTGGCAGCTGTGCATCCAGCCTGCAGCGCAGACACTTTGGGGGTGCCCCGTCGGTGTGTCAGCTGGTGGGAGCAAGTCTGGGAAGCAAAACTTTCAAGAAACTATGTCACATTAAAGTAAAATTAATTTATTTGAGAATGGTAGTGAACTACAAATCAAAAGAAATTGCCATATGTGAGAATTCTATTTTTTGATCTAACAACATTGATGAAGCACTTGCTTATGTGTGACTGCATACCCTTTTATACACTCTGGACATTGTAGCAAATTTAAAATCATATCCCTGTCCTCAAACAGAATACAGTGTAGCTAGAGATAAAAAATAAATACATGTGATGCTAAATAGCAATATAAGGCAAGTCTACAAGAAGCATAAGATGAGATAATGAATGTCGCAGTACCAAAAATTGGCACGGACTTTGCATTCTGTGAGTTGTTGACAAAAGGATCTCTGTGGTTTTGAGTAACCAGAAAAGCCTTTATAGCAGAGCCGAGATTTGAGCTAGTGAATTCTTCCTGCCATTTTCCCCATGCTGTCCATTTACAGATCCCTCAAAGCAGAGATGATGAAGAGAAATTTAAAGATGTTTTGATTCTTTCAGAATAAACTCTTTCAATTGAAAGTCTTTTCTCACTGAAATAACAAACTGGTTTTCCAGTAGATACTCCTTCTCCATGTTACCATCCTAATCAGTGATGCAGAATTGCTGATTTAATACCCTCTGAATTGTGCGATGTGTTTCTTTTTTCCTGTACCAAGAGGTATACAATAGCTTTGTTCTGGTGGTTTTACTCTACTTTGGTGTGTGTTCTCCGGGCTGTTGCAGTGCGAGGAGATGCAGGATTTACTCTGCCTTCCCAGTGAGCTACTGGGGAGCATGCAGCACCCTTCAATTGATGCAGCACCACACTGGTGTCTAGTGCCACATCCTGGTACAGGGGCCAGAGTGAATGCGGGAAGGTGTGCTTGGGTTCAGAACTGCATGCATAGTAGGCATTTTATAAATATGCACTGAAGTGGAAGATGGCATGGCATGCGCCAGCCTGGTGGCTTGGGGAACTCTTCTACTTTCCTAATAGTACAAGAAAACAACTGTTAGCCCCTGGGCAAGAAGTTTAATTTGCTTTCACATTCAAGTGTTGCGATGAAATATATGTTTCTGTAGAAAAATGTATTTATATTAGACATATTTTGGACTCATAGCGTTGTTATTTAAAGAAATGGTGTATGAGTAGATTTTCCATGATTTGGATACTATCATTGATTTCCCCCTTTATTATCCTTGTCTGAGAATTTTACTATAAAAGAAATTAGCTAAAGAAAAGCCAGAGATATAGTCAGCCAACAGTGTCACAGAGTGACTAGTGAAATGGATATGGACATGACTGAGGGCCTGCTAGCTATGGTGAGACAGGGTCATCTCTTCCAGACACACCACGCCTCCATCCTTTCTCGTTCATTTTTATTAAGTGATAGCACACATTTTACTGCAATTGTGGTAGCATCTCTGCTGTCTGGAGGATATTGTTTTGGATGCAGATGTTACTTTGTATCTAAAACAACTGTGACACTGATCCTTTTCAACAGGCAAGAGATATTATCTCTTGCTATCATCTACTACCTCGAGGAGGATATTTGAGGAGTCTGTATCTAATTACCCATGCAGCTAATCACCTCTTCCTTGTTAAGCAGCAGCAGTAATCTCATTTCCCTTTCAAGTCCATTTCATGGCATCAGCCTGTATTATGTTCCCCTTTTTAATGACAGCCGACCCCTTCCCGGGACTGATGAGAGCTGGCCTGCCCAAGACGTGGCTGCATCTTGTGCATCTTCCATGGAATCCTGTCCTCTTTTACATTGTGCTGTTAAAAGCCTGTGTGTCTGAATCATCTCCCCACAGTTCCATTTGTTTGATTAGCATTGCAATACTGTGACAAGACACTGTATCAGTAGTAATCGATCTGATTAGCATGGAGATGATATGAACACAGATTGTATTGATGTTTAATAGTGCAGGCATCCAGGTGCTGTAAACATTACAGTTGTTTTTGTATGCACTGTGCAAGGTCTCTGTAATGAAGACAGCAACCACAGCAGATTTTAGAGCTCGATGATTTATTTTCTGCCAAGTACCACAGTGGGTCTTGCATAGTACATGGCAGTCCCATGCTGGATCCTGCACAAAACGTTTTAATCAGTGTTTAAAATACTGCGAATTTTTTCACTGGGCAGATTCTAACATTACTTTATTAAGAGATACTTGCCATGCTGCTGTACAAAGCTTATGCAGTGTCATTGAAAACGAGCCACACTCTTCTCTGAACTATATTATCAGGTTATTTTATTATTATAATGCATTCTATTTTTTAAAAGTCCTGCTGGAGCTTTGTGGGACTCATACTGTCTCTGTTCGTATCATGTAATCAAGCTTAATATTTAGCCATGGTGGCCTTTTCACGTAGATTAGATTTTTTGCTGAAGATCACTTATTGATCTGGATTTTGCAGGTGAGAGAAGAATCAGCAGCCAGCGTTTGGGAGCTGGTTCTTGGCAGCCTGTGATGAACCGAAGGGAGTTTCTGCCAAGGAACACTTTGTGTAAATTAATGGAATCCTTTGCTGGGTTACAGAAAAGAGGAGATTCCTAGAAAAATATCATGCCCGGACAGTAGTAATTAGCCCTACTATGCATACTTCGACAGACACTTTTTATAAGCTAAGAGAAGTAGAGGTCAGAAAGTTTCTTTTTTTTTTTTTTAGAAAAAAATATTTTGAGATTAGGGATTTTTACCATTCAATAATTAAATAGTTTTGTAGACTTCTAATTCCTCTATTGTGATTAGAATGTTTAGCAGTAAAAAAACAGAAGGTAAGGATAGAAGAATTTGAATGTGTTCCTGAGAGTCCTGTCTTCATCCTTCAGTATGTCTGTGCATCTGTACACATAGGTACACACACATTCATATGAATATATATCCACACAGTCACACACTGCACGTGCAGTGTGTCATCCTGTTCATGTGTGTGTATATCCATGTGTACACATGCACATTCATATGCACACAGATGTACACACTGTGTGTGCAGTCTGTTCATTGTACTCGTGTGTATATACATCTGCACACACGTCTGTGCATGAGTGCACTGCACTTATTTATGTTTATGCTGGCAGGCATGGGTGTGTTTTCTTCCTTCTCCTTCCCTTCGTCATCTCTTTAGTCCCTCCTCCCCTTCCTCATCCCAGAGCCAAAACAATTACTTCTGTAGTTTACTGTTCTCATGCATCCTTCTAGGTCACCAGGTCCCCAAGTATGTTGCTTGCTCTCTTGGGGATGGCTCCCTCAGTCCTGTCATCGTCACACCCGGACTGCTGCTATTTGCCATCCAGTGCTCAGTTACAGAGCTTTCCCTTTGATAGCTTCACTGAATTTGCCCATCCTCTGACCCTTGGTAGTGAGGAGGACTGGCTCCCTCCGCTGCTCCTAGTGCTTTCTCTGTGGCTCTTGTTTATGAATGCATGTCTCTTCATCTTGGAATGAGGATTTCTTGAAGGCAGCAGTTGATAATCGTCCATGTCTGTATGTGGCAATCAGTGGAATGCTTAGTATTTACTATTCATTTATTTATTTAACACCTACATACTGAGTGCCTCATGAAGCTCCTATGTGTTTGGGGGAATGAAAACGTAATTATGTGACAGATGGTGGGGGATAAAGATAGGAAAAGCCTGAGAACCAGGACAACATGGAAAATACTGTCTTATGAAGGGATAAGAGGAAGACATTGCTGTGATGAGAAAAAGGAGAGCGAAAGCCTTGGGCCTGGAGCACATGTGGGCGTTGGCACCAGGAGCAGGGGAGCGAGTGTATGTGTGGCTGGACTGCCAGAGGGGAGGGAGGTCAGCTCAGGGTGCAGTGGGCAGGTGTGTGGGCCGCAGGGGGCATGCTGGCTTTTTCTTGGATGAAATGGGGACTTACCAGTTCATCGCAGAGGGTTCTGAGGAGGAGAGTGAAATGATCTGGTATTTTATGAGAGTGACGGGATCACCAGAGCTGCTGTGTGAACACGGGTTGTGGGGGAGACCTTCGGGGTTGGGTCAAAGGGAGATCAGTGGAGGGGACAAGACGTGGCCAGCTTTGGGTTAGATTTTGAAGAAAGCTTTAAGAGAATTCAGTGATGGATTTGATATGAGGAAAAAAGAAGAAGAAGAAATAAAGTGAATTCTAGGAATTCCATTTGTGCAGCTGCAAGAAAGGAGTCTTGGCTAGAGAAAGGGAGGGTCATAATTTGCTGCGATGATGGGTTAAATTAGAGAAACTATTATGCATCTAGTCAAAATGACTATTTGACAGATAATTATAAAAGTCTGGAGTTTAGAAAAGGTCCATATTGAGAAATAAATTTGGTGTTTCAGCCTAAACATGGTTTTTAAATAATGAGACTAAATGAGACTACTTAGGGAGAAAATGCACCTTAGCTTGGGGGCATACCAATACCTAAGCATTGTAGAGAGGGTGGGAAATGAAGGAACTGAGAGAAAAGGAGAAGCAAAAGACAGTAGTGTCCTAGCAGCCGAGTGAAGAAAGTATTTCCAGAAGGAAGGAGTGATTAGCTGTGTATGATGAAGACTGAGAAATGGCAGTTGTCCTTGGCAACTTGGAGATTGTGGTCACCCCAGGAGACGGCAGACGTAAGAGTCGAGGCAGTGGCTACGGACAGCTCTTTCATGAGGTTATGGTAAAAAGTGGACTAGATAAGCACAAAAATAGCAGGAGAGAAATACAGGATCCAAGGAAGGAGTTTGATAAGACAGCACCAAAGTAAGGAAACACTTTTTATTTGATGGATTAATAAACAAACAAGTGTATGTAAAGATTCTATAATCTGTGCTGTGTGAAAGTAGCAGCATGTGAATAATATATTTAATTTAAAATGTTCTAGTAGCCACATTAAAATGTAAAAAAAATAACTTTAATGTATTGTACTCAACTCAGTACACACTAAGATGACTTCAATGTATAACCAGTTTAAAAATCACTGAGACAGTTTGTGTCCTGTTTTTATGCCCGGTTGAAACCTGTGTGTACTTTACACTGAGGGCATCTCTGCCCATGGCAGCCACCTTACCAGTGCTCAGTCATGCATGGCTGTGGCTACCATGTTGGACAGTCTAGTTCATGAGACTGTCCTTCAAAAGCAGAAAGGAAGTACTGCTGATTTTAAAGCAGGTGTTTGTATTGAGTGATTTATAACATACGAAAATGGATACACAATTAATGAGAAGTTAATTAAGGGTTGTGTTAGCCACTTTTCTTTCACTGGGACAATTTAAAGGAGAAGAGGTTTATTTTGGGTCAGGAATTCAGTTCAAGGTTCTAAGGCAGAAACAGCATGGCAGAGGGGACCTGTAGAGGAAAAACTGCTCATCCCAAAATAGCCAGGAATCAGGGAGAATGGAGGTGCCAGGTATAAGAACTCACCCTTCCAGCTTACCCCCGCCCCATGACCACCTCCGACCAGCCCCACCTTGGAACAGCACACTCAGCCATGAGCTCCTCAACGCACGCCCCTGCTGGTGAGCGTGGTACCCCGTGTCATCTTCCAAACACATGAGGCGTTGGGGGTCATTTTAGTCCTAAACTGTAACAAAGTTCAGCAGTTAATTTGTTGCATTTATTTTATTATGTAAATAAAAACTTTCCCAAACAGAAAATGTGACTGCGACCCTTTTAGTTTTTCAGCAAAGTAATTGCCATTTCAACTGTATGGTTTGCAGTAAAATTTTAAAGCAGTTTAATGTTGTTTATAACATATAAAGTATTGGATGATTTAAAGAGGATTAAGAGTTTTTGATGAATTAAACATTTTGGTATTCAGATAAATAGTGTCCTTTGAAAAGAATGTATATACTCTGAATCTGCTGAAATTATAGTAATGGAATTGCAGTTTTGCAAGGTTGTATGTTATACAGACATTTGAGGTGAGGAAAACCAGAAAGGAGTGCAAAGCAAGTTTGGAATATTTGAAACTCATTTTTTAGGACTATTAGAGAAATGTACTTAAAGCTATGTTATAGTCACTGCAATATATATATACATATATATATAGACTGAGTGGTTCATAAATTATAATTCTATGATTCTCTGAAATGAAGATTATTATTGTAAACCATAAGTTTCTACTAAATTATGAGGTGTGATGGAAAAATATGGTGAATGTTTAAATTAAAAAGATGATTACAGTAACAGGCTCATTGCCATTAAATCCTCCCAGGATATCCTGGCTTGCTTTGAACGCACTTACCCCATCATCTTGCCACTCTCTGAAGCAGTTCTGGAAGTCCTCTTTCCTGTCTTCAGCTGCACTGTGGTGACTATCTCCATGTGCCGAAGCAATCCAAAATGTCATTTGGATTTTGAGGTTATTTTGGCTTTGAGAAAGAGCCAGAAATTATATAGCACCAGATCCAGTGAATAAGGTGGATGAAGACACACTATAATGTTTTTATTTGGTATAAATAGCCATAAACAGTTGATCAATGAGAGAAGATTGCAAAATTCAGTGAATGTTTATAAGCAGTATTACAGTAAAAGACACATTCTATTAATCCCTCTCAAGATACTACTATTTTCTTTAAACATACTTCTCCCCATCACTTTGGAATCTGTGTTTACTGTAGTAAGGTTTTTTTGTTTTAATTGAAACATTTACCATCTTTTGATCACCTCGTGTATAACTACTGGATACAGGTGTTTTGCAGCCAATAATAAAAGGGTGGAGTAAAGATACACTATGAAACTCAGCCTTCGAATAGTTGAAGGCTATTTCTCAGTTGGGTTGTTTGATGTATTATAATTAGGTATTTAAACTGTAATTGATTAAATTTAAATTTTTAAGGTATATTTTAAAAAGTTTTTAAAATGTAAAATACAGAATTATAGATAAAATGAACTGAGGAGATGCAATCGGTTCCTTTCAAACCGCAATAAAAATACTTTTCGTTCATAAAAGGAGAGATTATCAAAAATAAATTTAATTTGAGAAATAAAGGAAAATTTATTTTTAAAAGGAAAAGTAAGATTTATCACTTAGAAAAACTAACTTGAAAACATCTAAACTAGTATGTATTTTTGGAATATAAATAAGGAGAAGATTAAAAAACATTCTTGCTGTAGAGAGGTATGGAGGGTGTTTGTGCATTTATGTTGAAAGAAATTAAGTTTGTTTGAAATGAATTTATAAGATAAAAATCCAGATTAAGAGGTGTTAGGTCCCCATGTCTTTCATCATATACTAAGCTAAAATCTGAGTGGATTAAAGATCTCAATATTGGACAAAGGGTTTAGCTCAGTGGCACAGGCACCTTCCTGGCAAGTGCGAGGTCGTGAGTTGGATCCCTGGTACAAACAACAAGAACAACAACAAATATATATATATATATATATATATATATATATATATATCTCAATATTAAAACAGAAATGTTAAATTTCCTGGAAGATAGAGTAGGTAAAACTATTGAAGATGTTGGCATAGGCAAAGACTTTATGAATAAAAGCCAGACTTCACAGGAACTATCACAAAGAATCAACAAATGAGATCTCATCCTACTGAAAAGCTTTTCACATAGCAAGAGAAACCATCAACAGAGTGAAGAGACAACCCACAATGTGGGAGAAAATGTTTGCCAGCTGTCCCTCAGATAAAGGATTACTGTTGATAATGTATAAAGAACTCAAAAAAATTCAGTCCTCCCAGATTTAAAGACCCAGTCCAAAAATGGACATCTGAGATGAATGAATACACACTTCTAAGATGAAGAAGTACAAACAGCAAATAAATACTTGAAAAAAATGTTCAACAGCACTGGTCATTCGAGAGATGCAAATTAAAACAACACTGAGATTCCACCTCACCCAAAAAAGAATGACTAGTATTAAGAAGTCAACCAATAACAAGTGCCGTAGGGGCTGTGGTGAAAGAGGAACCCTTCTCCAGTGTTGGTGGAAATGTAGGCTGGTGCAACCACTGTGGAAGTCAGTGTGGAGATTCCTCAAAAAGCTAGGATTGGGGGACCCATTTGACCCAGATGTTGCCCTTCTGGGTATCTTCCCAAAATAATTAAAAGCACAGCGATATATGTGCACCTATGTTTATGGCAGTACAGTTCATAATAGACAGATCTTGGAAACAACCTAGATGCCCACTGACTGAGGAATGGACAAAAAAGATGTGGTATTTCTATATAATGGAATACTACTTAACTATAAAGAATGATAAACTGGACACTTTTATACTTAAATGGATACACCTTCAGAACATACTTATCAGTGAAATAAATAAGTGACACATGTGTATGCATCATCTTGTTTCACTTGTGTGACAAACTGAAAGAAAAGCTATGTATATGTTTATGTATATGTATATAAAATAGTTAAGATAGTTTAAAAAAAAAAAAAGCACAATGGCCTCCTTTGTCATCCACGTGGCCTGTCCAGAAGTAAATTCAATGCCTCCCTTCACTGAAAAAAAAATTCTTCTGAGATTTTGATATTGAGGTGAATCTATAGATACATTTAGGGAGAATAAATGTTTTGATATTTGTCCAATTCACATACATAGTCTCTCTCCACTTATTTAGGTTGTATTTGAGTACTTTTGATCAGTTTTTATATTTGAGTACTTTTAATCAGTTTTTAGGATACAGGTAATGAATGTATTTTGGTAGATTTGTACAGTAATGTTATTTTAAGCTTTTTGGTGATGTTGTAACTTGTGCCTTTACGATTTCACTTTTAAATTGTTCATTGCTTGTGTATAGGCCAACACTAGATTTCTGTATACGGCTTTGTGACCTTGTATCATGATCTTGCTAAACCTGCTTGTCTGTTCTATTGATTTTTTTTGTAGCTTCTTTGTAAATAAAGTAATAATAATAATAAAGATCCAAAAAAAGGAGATTCTAGGTCACTCTTTAAAAAATGTATATATTACCCAAACATTTTATGAAACTTTTAAACAAATGATACTTTTCTTATTATTACTATTATGCATGTCTTTTTATTTTTGCATTACCTATTCCTTTAAACTCAGAATATAATTTAGAAAATCCACAGAAGTGAAATATATAACCCAATTATATTTAGTCTGCTTTAATCTATCATATATTAAATTTTATATATCATATTTCTTAAACATTTATTTTTTCACCAGTTTTACTATTGTAACAATATTTTCGCTTTTAGTAAAAATTTACAGTTTTATGCAAATCAATTAAAATTAAGTGAATGAATTATAAAAGAAAAGAACTAATACTAACTTTTCTTCATCGGGCTTCAAGAATATTGTATTCTCCTTCATCTAATTCTTTGTGACTGTGACTGTATGTTTCTACTTAAACTCACTTCAGAAAACTTTTCCTTCTACTGTAGAAACTGAAAGAATACATGCATGAAATCAACCAGGTAGCAAAAACTACATTAGAGGAAATATTTCTTGAGTTAGTCAACATGTCTTTCTGAAAGCCCTTCTGTTTTTTTTTTTTTTTTTTTAAAGCAGATATGGTCAACAGTGCACAAAGAGCAGTATTACAGATTTGGCTATGTAGTAAATACTCCCCTTAAATAAAATCTGAGCATAACTAATTCTTTATGACTTTTCTCCAGCTCAAAGTGCTTTGACTTTGTAACGTAGAGGCATGATCGCTTCATTCCATACTTAGCCAACTTTCAACTGTGTGACCTTTGACGCTGTGTTGTCAGTGCTCGTTTCTTCTGTGAAATGCAGTTCTGCAAATCTAGGTAATATTATTACTCTTGGCTTTACTTGGAATAGTTAGTAAATGAGATAACTGGAGTTTAGCTTGTATAAAGAGGGGTGAATCGGTAACAGCAAAGTAAAGGACTTTTGCACTGGATAACTAGTGAAATTAAATAAAAAGAAATTGGTCCTGGCTTCATTTGTGCCCAGGATGTTAACTTAGGTGGCGCACAGTGCACTGCCCAGTCAGGCTGCCTGGCTAGAGATGTGCGGGTGTCTAGCAGTGGCAGCGTGGCCAGGTTTGTCCCATCCACGCGGACTTCAGAACCTATGGTGTCATAGAAATTTAAAGAAACAAATTGCACCGTGCATTTATCACTTCATACATTTTCTTGCACTTTGTAAGTACTTATTATGGGTTAGTAATTGAAATTATCATCAATCTTATTTTAGTAATACTTGTTTCTTGAAAAAGAGATACAATTTGAGGGCAATTAGTGTGGTCCTATTAATTAATAATTAATTAGGAAGGGAGTTGAAAAATATCTATTCTGCCAGGTCCCTTCCACTTAAGAAAGGTTTTCTAATGCTTAACCAGTGTTAGCATCTTTGCTATTCTGAGCATCTGAGCCTCATTGTTGGTGGTCATAAAATAAGAAAGGTTTTAAGCTTCTGTCTAAATGTAAAACCCTTGTGTGGTATGCATAGTATGGGTCCCACAGGCTATAGGCCATGATCAATATAGACTTATTTACTTTTTGTAATAACTTGTCTCATGGAATGAGTGTAACGATTAAAAATAAAGAGCCAATTGGGTCACACCCTAAACTTTAAATTTTTAATTACGCTTTTTATTCTGAGATAATTATAGAATTACACATGGTTGTAGGAAATAATAGAGCAAGATCCCGGGTGTTCTTTACCTCACTCCTTCTAATGCTCACGTATTGCAGAGCTGCAACAGGACCACAGCCAGGATATTAATACTGATGCAGGCAGGATACAAACATCACACAAGTGTTCCTTGTTAAAATTCTAGGTTTTGATGCTTAAGTAACCTCAAAGGGATCAACTTAATAGTGAGATCAGATCAAAGAACTAGGCCAAAATTTATCAAGACAACATAGATCATTGCTTTCTGCATGGTAATTGGAATGTTGTGGTAGTCAATCAAGCAGCAACCATGATTAGACAAGGAAAGACTACTTCTAACATCCCTTTAATGTTATGTGAGAAAAAAATGTAAATAAAGAGCAAAGTAGAAGATAGATAATAGGAAATAGGGAGATAGATCTCTTACAACAGGGAAAGTGACCTAGAGGTTGGAAGGGGTGAAAAAGGAACTAAGATGTATTATGCACATGTACCAACTCCCCATTAGAATGTAATCATTATGTGCTGCAAATATCTACTAACAAAAATAAAAATTAAAGAAGTATTTCATCACACAGCTCAAGGGAAAAAAATTCTCAAAATAGGCCTTTGCTGAGTCAACAACAAATATTTTCTGCAGATAATAAAGGACTGTATTAAAAAGTTAACCAAAAACAATCATTAGAAATAATGAGAAGTTTCAGAAATGGTAGCAATTATGGTTACAGAACATTGTACTGAATTGTACACTTATTTGAGATGGGAAAGTTTGTCTTATGTGTATTTTGCCACAGCCAAAGCCTTTAAACAAACAACAGTAACAAAATCCATGAACCATTTTTTATATTTCAACTTCAGAAGCTGTTTTAGATAACTTTCCTCTTGAAATCAGTTCATTTTTTACATCGAAAGGATCATTTTTATTAAAAAGGTATTGAAAATGTAAGACATGCTGTACTTTAAGTGGTTCTATGAATTAATTGATCAATATTCTCCACCCGTGATATTAAGATTTAAATTCTAGCTCTTAGATTTAAATATCAGTTTTAAAGATTTCATGCCACCTCCTGAGTAGCTAGTTGTACAAATAATGGTTTTCTGTTTGTCCCTATGGTTATGTCCTAAGTATATCTTTAAATGAAATAGCTTGCTTTTGGAGGAGAGGGTTGTCTTGAATAACTTTGATTCACCTCTTCCTTGTACGTGGGATGATCAGAAAACATGTATGTGTTTAAAATCCTAAAATGTATCACAGTAAAATGCACATTGGCATGACTCCCCTACAGAACACTTGTCCTTGCTTTGAGCACAGTTGTCACTTTCCGAAGCAGCTCTGGAAGTCCCTTGGGGTAGTGTCTCTGGTTGCGCTAACGTGGCTGCCTGACGTCTTGCTCCAGTTAAAAGGGTTGCCTTTCATAGCCTCTGTGACTTTGAGGAGGAGCCTGAGTCCCGTGGTGCCGGATCGGGCGAATAGTACATGAGAACACGCCGTCGTGCTTTTACACGCCTGCCCTTCCTCTGAATGGCCCTCAGCGGCAGCTTTCACCACAGATTTGCTCACATCCCAAGAAGACAATTGCGGAAGAAAACTTACACAGCTGCTTCAGAAAGTTGCAGGAACAATGAGGTAAGGTGTTACAGGCAAGGAGGATTAATGGGGATATACCTTTTGCTATAATAATTTTTTTTCTAATTTAAAGATTTACTCTTAAGTTTTAATCACCCTTTCTGTCTTGGACAAAATGAAGTGATTTGGCCAACAACATATCCTAAATTCTCCGAGCTCCTTTCCACAGTTTTTGCTTTATGGTGGATCAGTCATCACCGAACTGCTGGTTGCCATCCAGATATTTTAGAAATGATAGGTGTTTATGTTTCAAAGAATATTCTAGGACATTTTCTGGATGCAGCAAGCATTTAGAAAGAGAACTCACTGAGGTAGCTATGTTTTGATTGTGGAGGTTTTTGAGTGAGAAGGTGATAGTAATAGAGCTATCAGAAAAGCCAGAGCCCAGCACTTGGGAGGCTGAGGTAGGAGGAGTGTTGTGAGTTCGAGGCCAGCTTGGGCTTACAACTTCAGCAAGGCCGGCCTGAACTACATAGTGCGATCCTGCCGCAAAAAACTAGGGCCTGGAGTTTGGCTCAGTGGCTTAAGCACCTGCTTGGCAGGTGTGAGGTTGTGAATTTGATCACTGGTACCAACAAAAAACTGAAAAATAAGAAAAGCCAGAGAAGTCATTTTCCTTTAAGTCTGATGAATCTTCTAGTTTTAAGGGAGCACCTATATTTAAACATGAGAAAAGTTGCTGTTCTCTTAGACTGATTTGTAGAATTAAGGAAACACTTGGATGAAAGATGAAAGTTTTGTGTCTTTGTCTCCATAACTGGCCGCATGCGAATGTGCTGCAGCCTGACTGGGTGCAGTCCCTCACAGAGCAGTGCTGGACCTCCCTTGCGTATCTAGGGATGCAGTGAGCCATGTTGTCTTTCTGAGTGTGAGAAGGCTCCCCCTCCACCATGTTCCCTGGATGGTGCCCGCTGCCTCCCCCAGGGAAGGGCCCTGCCACATTGTGGATATGAATTCCTACCCCTGTGTAGTATCAACGCAGACTTTAGTAAGACTGTAGTTTTATAAATTTAATTTATTTTGTTTTATATCACAATGGTTGGCTAAAACCATTCCAGCAAGCTAAAATTTAAAATTCTTTGAAGCCAAATAGTGTTATTTGTATTGATAACTTCTTGATACTATGAATCCCACAAACCATGGATATTATAAATGTTGTAGGGGAAAGCTTCCTAATTGTGCCACAAATTTTCTGTTGTTTAATTTCCTGAAAAGTTTTCTCCTTTTATTATTGATCTAGAATAAAATGAAGAGTTAATATGAGTCTATCTTTATCTCTTCTTCTCTACCTTTTCATTAAAGAAGCAATCATTGCTGTGGCCTTTTATATGTAAATTTTATTTTGCCTCCAACCATCATTTCAGCAGCAGAGCAGCTAAAGCTTCAAACTATTGTGGCAAATAGAGGAGACTCGCAGAGCGGTACAGGATTTTCAGTTTCTATAGAACTTTCTTTAAAATCAGGCGGCCAGTCTCTCTTTAGTGCTGAGATTGCTCATTATGTTGTCAATGTCTAATCACCATGCCTTGGTCTACTATTTGTAATTTCTCTGTGCTACAGTATCTCATTTGGTATTGGATGCCACTTGAAAGAAAATCGTTGATCTATACCACACAGAAGAATTTTAAAATCTTGGCATAAGAGTATATTGTACCTTTAGAATAAAAGAGGCTCTCATTTTTTTTTTTTTTGCAAGTAACTGCTCTACAGTTCTTTAGATTCAACTCAATATTGCTCTTTGTTAGACTTTTTAGAAGTCTGTATTTTTGTTGTTGTTGTTAAAGTGTTCCTGTATTCTTCATATAATCTAGGATGGACTTACTGATTAAAATAATTTAGCTTTATCACTACTCAACCAGTAACATTAAAATAATACATTACTAAGAATGTTAATTTAAATACTTATCCTTACCATGTCTAACTGTATCGTGATGGAGGCCTTGTCATAGACCTGAAGTCAGTTTAACTTTCTTTACCTGGTTAGTAATACATTCCACATATCTGCCACCAATTTGGGGATTATTTATTTTTATGAGCAGCCCTTCAAAAAGGATCCTAACAAATACTTTTGGAAAATCTGTATAATTTGAATCCAATGGTTCACCCTTCTATTTTTTTATTTGAAATATCTTAGTTGAAAGGTAAATTTTCTATTATCATATTACATTTATCTGTAAATTATACTGTTGCAGTACCCTTAATTTCAGCTCACTATTTATAATTCCTGAAATTTTCATGAAAGATGTTTTAAAATTTTTAAAGCAAGATTAGGCTGTCAAGTCACCACCCTCAATGACCTTTTATGTGTTTCATGACATTTGTGTTCCTCACTTTTGTTATTCTGAACACATTCAGGGTTAAGTGCGTTACTGAGTCACTGATACACTGAACTTGGTAGTACTTCAGTGACTGTCTTGATTTTTAATAAAATTACAGATTTGGAGCAGCAGCATAGCAAAGTGAAAAAAGTATACAATCTTTGGAATGAAATGAACTTGAGAATGATTTCATTTGTCATTTTCTTTCTCTGTGTCCCTAAGAAAAATTAGATAAACTCTATATTGCTGCATCATTATGAGAAGTTAAAGAACATGGACAGATCTCCAGTACATGGCAGTACTTGCATGTTTCTCCTTCCTCTCTCGAGTTCAACCAGGTGTAAGAAAACTAAACAGAGGAAGAAGCAATGAGGGTAGTGCCAGGGCATGATGTACGGAGTACCAGTCACTAACGGTGTTCGGAAGGGATCCCTGGAGCCTAGGATGGTGGAAGAAGAGAGAAAAGGAGTTAGGTAGCGGAGAGTAGGGCTTTTGCCGCCTTCCCTACCCTTCACCGGTGTGCAGGGTGAGATGCCTCTCTCCAATCACCCCGCCTCTAATTCCCTTTCAAAACCTCTGTTTTGTAAATTGTGGTTTTGGCCAGGCATATTGGTGTATGCCTGTCATCCCAGCACTCAGGAGGATCACCACAAGTTAAAGGCCAGCCTGGACTACGAAGCAAGACACTGTCTCAAAAACAAATCAGTCGGTCAGTCAGTCAATAGGTCAATCAGTAGTGAGTTTTTTCCTAACATTTCTATGAAAGAAAAATTGCTTTGGCATTTGAAGATAAAAATATTTAAGTATCCAAATGTAAATACATTCTGGACTATTGCCTGTATCCCTTTTTTAAACTTTATGCAGGATGTAGGGATTTTTTTTTTCCAAAAGAAGAGGGAGTTGTTTTCCTTCTGGAATGACTCTAGAAGAGTGAATTTTCCACCTCTAAGAAGCGTCTCAACTCTGCTGTACACAAGGACTGCCTGTGCAGTGGGCACCCACAAAGTGCTGGTAGCCATGAGGCGCAGAAAGGGAGACAGGTGTTGGGGTGATACTTTATAGGGCAGTGACTCTTTAGGTCTTTGAGGATGAATGAAATCAACTCACAACTTAAATGGGCTATGGGAGAAAAAAGTGACTGTGGAGTTGTGGTGGAGACTATCCAGCAGTGTTTAACACCTTAAAACATTTCTGGAAAAGTTCAGTCAGTAGAAGCAAGTGAGGATGACCTGTATAAGACTAGGACATACTAGAGATTAGTCCAGGAAAGCAAGAATTTAGACACCTTTCAAAATGAGGAGATGGAAAGCAAAGGGAACAGGAAGGTGGCAGCCATCGTGCCCACTACTTTGTTTCGACTAGTGATTTTGCTGTATCTTACCGGATGACTCCTAATCCTACTTTGTGCCTTATGTGGTAGTACCTTTATTCCTCTTCTAGGCTGGGTAAGCAGTTAAATCCTTTTTATATGGCTGAACACATAGGACACGGTGTGTTATTTGGAAGTCATGGTAATCATTTGTCAAACAAGAAAAAATGCAACCTACTCCTGTCTTCTCTGTGTATGGATCTGAAGTAGAGATTCCAGTCAGAATGCAACTGATTTAGATTTAACACGCTTTCGAATGCGTAATGCTTCTATCATCACATGCACACTAAACATGGCACTTAGAATGCAAAAGTGGCTCCTTGTTTCTGCTTTCACTGTGTGTGTGGGTGTGTGCATGGGTGTGCATGTGTGTGCGTAAATGAATGAATATGGTGGAAGGAGGGTTCTCCTCTATGCCAGTTGTGTACGACCATGGGCTATTTTATTAACAAGAGAATGCATGATGTTTGGATTTTTTTTGTATTATTAATCATTTATTCTGCTCAATGTGACATCCTGAGGACATAATGTAGGTGCCGTCACTTCAGTTGATAATTTAGCAATCATTATTTTAATAAACATAGATTCACAGAAATATTAGCTGCTAATAACTGTGAAAGGAATGAGTTAAAATGTGTTATCCTGTTTAGCCTGACTTCCAGCCAAAGAGGAAACTTGTTTTGTAATGTGGTCACCAAGTTGTGTTTTCCTTGGCTTACTTTTATGTTAAACATTTTACATTATATTTTTTTTTTACCTGCATGGTTTCCTAAACCATTTGAATTAGAGTCCTCAGGGTGATATCCTCAAGGATGTATGCTATTTACAGATAATAAGGATTATTAGAAAGGTTAGCAGTTCTAGAGAATTGGGTATATTAAAAAGTAGAAGCAAAATTGCTGTTTCTTTTGGAAAATGAAAAAAATTAAGCTTTTTTCAATAACTAAGAAAAAACCTGTGAAAGGCGATGCCTAGGTCTAGGTCAGATGATATAAATCCATAGGCTCTTGCTTTTAGGTCTTGTCTTGTAAAACTTCAATTTTAGTATACCACCTACTTTTGCATTTTCATTGGAATGTAAATTATATCGTAAAAATCCCTCTGGAGAAAAATTCCCAGTGCAGTTAATTTCTCTAACGTACCCTGCTAATACCTCAGAATAATTTATTATTTTCAGGCAACTTTACTGTATCATTCTTCTAGGAATACAAGGGAATGTTGGGCTCAGCTGAGACCTTTTCATGTGATTCAGAGTTCAGTAAGTGTCTATACATAAAAATATGTCCCTTTATTGATATTGTATGACTGTCTTGTATTATTTTCTAGGCTTGTGTCTATAAGGGTGTGTTTTTTTTTTCAATTGTCTTTCTCCCTGTTTCTGACACCCACTGCAAATTATTTTATTGCCAGCCTGTCTATCATAATAATTTAAAACATTTCCTAAGTCCCTTGATGCTACCCTGTGCTAAGTGAGTTAAACAGATATGGTCTCTTCCTTCTTTGAGTTTTTAATGTAAGAGAATAATGACAGCAAAGGAAATAATAAAGAAGTTCAGAAATATGAGCACATGTTAAGACTTCTTAATCATTAAATCATAAAAAATTTGAGCTAAAGGAAATTTAAATATACTTAAGTATAATTATCACATTTTGAAGATGAAATTGAATCCCATGCAAGTGAGTTGCCTGAGTTCCTGCACAAAGTAGAAGAAATTGAATTAAAACATCGAGTCTGTTTTTTGACCATTGTTCTTATGAGGCTTCCAGGACAGTAGAATGTAAGTGATACCTTTAATGTCTTTTACCGAATGGGAATATGTAAATAAAATACTATATGGGGTTGCCCATTCGAGGGAAATCAATGGCATCCTCTTTCTGTGCAAAGATATGATGTTAGCATTTGTGCAATGCTTAACAAAGAATAGAACTCCCCAAAAACAGAAGCATGGGGAGTCTGGCTTAGCTGAATGGAGAGCCGCTCCTGGGAGCCTAGGCTTCGTGGGCTTCTTGCCCTGACTGTGAAGGTCTCAGATTCTCTGCAGACCAAATAAATCAGTAGATGCACCTGTAAGAATCAATGCCTAACAGAAATCCCAAAAGATCATCTAACCAGAATATCTAAGTTTACTTTATCTACAGGTCTAGATTAAGTAATCTATTTGACCTGGGTGAAATGTGTTAAAGACAAATAATTAGTAAATTCTCATAAGACTTCGTGGGTGAGACAAAGGCATGAGACTGGGTGATAAAATAGTAGGGTAGATTCATACTGTGTTATGTTCTTCAGCAGAACTGGTTGCTGTTGCAAGTAGATAAATTAAGCCAAAGGGAATTTATTACCAGGACTTTAGGCATCTCAAGCATCTGCAGAGAGGTTCAGGGTTATGTGATAGGAATAATACATAAAATTATACCTTATTAATAAAGATAAAGAAGGGCACTTAAGACTGTAAATTTGTACAAATATCTGGCAAATTAATTTGGCTCTATCAAAATGGAAAATTCACAATGTGACATACGTAAACCACATGGTTAGACATCTACTCTACAGAAGTAAAATAAACATTTTACAAAGAGAAAACCACACACATGTTTATTATAGCATTTTTAGTAATGTTTCAGAAACAGAAGGCATAAATGTAAATGGAAATCATTCATATAAGAATGGTCATATATGCTGTATACTTGCTAGTTAATCTCAAAAAATAAGATAAATACAATACATTAATCTTAAAAGTTGTATTTATTAGATGTTGATAAATGTAGAATACAGTGTTTATAAACAGAGAGTCTAGAGCCAGGTGACTGGATTTGTGTGAGGTGTTTACAAATTCTTAGCTCTGTGATCTACAGCTGTGCCACTTAGCTCATCTGTGCTTTGGTATCCTCACCTGGAAAATGAGAAGAATGAGCGTGCTTACCCAGAAGCTTGTGCAGTCAATTTTTAGTAGTGATTGACTGTGCTGGCATGGGGTTCTTGGTTCTTTAGAGTTTTGGAATGAATTTTACTTAGTTTACATAATTTTAAAAAGGAATAGGAACTTGGTTGATTTTACTTTTGGAATTGTCATTTTTCTTGTAAAAATCTACTGTAATTTATACAAGATTTTCTTTGTTGCTAGACATTTAGATTTTTAAAGCAGTTTTAAAGTCATTTAAAATAGAATGAATAGCATCGATAAAGTATAGAAACAGAAATTATCATGAACTGTCTCACTGCTGGAGAAAAGGACTGAGTGCATAAGCTGTTTAGGTGATTAGATGATGAATGGAAAGGGATCCTGGTGAACCTCTAATAGTGCACTGAGAAGACATTACAAATAAAATGTTCTCAAGAAAGATGTGTGTGTGTATACACACATATACAGAGAGAGAATTTATATATATAAAGATAGAGAATTTATATGTATTATTTATATATATATATATATATATATATATATATATATATATATATATGACTGGATACAGAAAATATGCCTCAGATGAAAGAGAAAGCATTTGGAAAATATATATGAGGTTATAAAGGAAAGCATGTTTTATAAATATGTTGAGAACTTTGATGCTTTTCCTTAGTGTAATATATAGTTTAGCTGAGACCTTAAAAAATGGACATTGATAGTTTCACTTTTTTATTTATTTATTTTTGTAAGACTAGAACTTTATTTTGCTGGAGGAAGCAAATTATGTGAGGAAGGAATGTCACAAAATTGAGAGGCAAGAAACTTGGGATAAGCAAGATAAAAGGTGTATTTCATTTATATTTTCAAGATAAGGGAAGTGATGGTCTAGATAAACACAAAGCAATTAAATATTCCAAAAAAATCTGAAAAAGAGAAGCAAAAAGTTGATGAGTCAGAAATGACCCTGAAATATTTAGCTTTTGAGGGAAAAAATTAGTGTGTTGTCTAAACTTACAAACAAGATCCCTGTAATAATAGGATCTTTTTTGCACCTAGTCCAATAGGTTCTAATTGTGTTAAGCAAAAGTGATGATTTTAATAGCATATGCATTGCACTTAAGTGATCACTTCTTTTGTTCTTAGTTGTGTTAATGTATCTGTGAGCATTTCAACCGTCGTACAGCATCTTGCTCAATGCTCCCTGAACTAATGAGAGAACAAATGAGCAAATAGATATACAAATAACTCAGCGCATAGGAGCGAGCTATTTCTGTTGGGTGGAGTCGTGGGTGGAAGTAGGTGTTCAGCCAATCCCAGGTTAAGGAGGGAACCCGGTGTTCAGTGTGACCCTGCCCAGCCCATGCCAGGTGGACTGAAGTGCTCAGGGTCTGGGAGCCGCCATGGTCATCCTTGGTGGCCTTGGCCGCTCGCCCTCTGCAGGTCTCATCTTGCCTACTCCAGAGTCGGGAGTACAGCAGTGACTAAAACCATGATGCTGTCTGTATTTTTAGTTTCTGTATCATTTTGAGATTTAAAACTTATTAGTACACCTTTAATAATTTGGAAAAGTTTTTTTGTTTTGAATTTCTGAAGGTTTCACCATTTATAAATAAAAAATTTTGGCTGTGGACTCAGAAAACTTCATTTCTGTATACAACAGTGCTCTTCCTTGATGAACTAAAGGTGCACGGTAAGCCTTGGTGTTTGTACCTCAGAGATTATGCAGCTACTTGTCAGATCAACAGAAAGTCATAACTGATCATAGGTATTTACCAATAGCAATGATTTACTTGAAAATTTAAGGAAACAAAATAGAAAATTCAATTTTGTGAGGGATCAAAACAGTAATTAGCTTGGTTGTGGTAATAATTTACATATATATATGTATGTATATTCAAAACATGTTGGATACCTGAAATATGTAAAATTTTTGTCAATTGTACTTTAATAAAGCAGGACTTTTTTACAAGATAAGTGTAATACTTTTTATAATTGAAATATCACTTCAAATATACATTTGCAAAGTTTGAACAAGTAATGCAGCATAGAAGTTCTTGGAGGCTAAGAAATGATGTCACTGCTTGATTTATATTCTTTGAGGTAAGGTTAATGATGCTTTTTGTTCACTTATTTTCATATCTTTGGGTCTTCCCCACATTGTTTTAGAAGTACCTCAGCAGAAGTACACAACTGATTTAAACATGCATTTGCTATAATATTAACTATCTGAAGATCATTTGTATTTTTGTCTTGAGTTTCATAGTGGCCTTATGTAGTCAAATACTTTAGCAACAGTTGCATTAAATTACCATTATTATTTTTATTTTAAAGACAATAAAATCAAACAAAACAAAGCAGAACAAAGCCAATCAGAACAGAACAATGAAGGTGGTACAGGATCTCAAAACAAGATAATAGGAAATCAATAATGGCTACCATAATGTCTCTTGTTTTCTTCACAATAACTGTCCATACCATTAGACATAATAAAATGAAACAAAACAAAACAAAACAGAATAAAACCAATCAAAACAAAGGAATGAGAGCATATTTTAAAGAGGATAAAACCAAACAAAATAAAAGTCAATCAGACGATACAAGCATTAAGTTGTTTTGATACCTCAGATGCTATCAGCTCAACGTGTCCTCCATATCAGCCAGTTGCTTATGGCAAGGGGTGTTTTGTCTCCCAGCCTGCACTCCAGCTGGCTTGTGGGAAGGGCAAGCTGGCTTCTTGTTCTTCTCGTTACTCCTCCCAGGCCCAGCATGGCTTCTGCTGACTCATGGGAAGGGTGAATTTGGCTTGTTTCTCCTCCTGGGCCCCACATAGCTTGCACCAGCTCATGGGCAGGGTGAGTTGGCTTCTTGTTCTTCTTGCTACTCCTCCCAGACCCAGCATGGCTTCCTGCATTAAATTTTGAAATTGTAAAGTATATATATTTTAACTTCATTTTCAGCAGATTTGTTTTAAAGATGTACTCATTAAAAACAATCGAAACTTGATCATGTAAATGTGCAAAATGCCATTTGATATTGAATGTTGGGAAATCTGTCAAATGATTGAACAACAAAGGGATAAAATGTTAAAAGTTTTATCTGGAAATAACTGAAAAATAAAGCTGTATGAAAACTAAGTGGGATTAGTGAGGAATGTTCAAGTTCTTTCACTTATCTGCAGCGTTATTGTGGATCATATTTTATTTCAGCTCTGGTTTGCCCCCTTCTCTACATTTATCAGGGTCCTCCATGTTCACCTGGCTAATCTGAATACTAACTATAACAAATGGGTGTTTGGAAGCATTAAAGTGATGACTTTCAAAGGGACTATTATCATTTATCATGGAAATGAATTCAGCCCACTGATGATAATTTAGCTGACAAGTAAAATGAGCATCATATGTTTATAAAATGAATTTTTCAAATGTTCAACTTTCTCAAAGGAATGTTTTCTAAAGATGTTATATTGCATTGAATTTTGTGTTCACAGGAGAAACTTGACCTCATCAATCTGCAAATTCTGTCGTTAAGAGTCATAGGAAGATGAAAGCTTATAGGTTTGTTTCTACAAATTCAGTGAGCAACTGAGATTATGAAAATCTTTTAGGAATATTTTGTTATATATCTCAAATATGTACATACTCTGCAGTACAGTTTTGTGACCATCCTGGGCTCTAGAATCACAGTCTTTGGAATTGAATCTTGTCTTCAAAGGGAGTGTGTAATACTGCTCTAATTTCTTCATCTGATGGCAGCACTGACCTTGTGATTATTGGGTTATGAGGTAATGCATGCAGAAATGCTCAGAGCCACAGTTCCTGTGGTTCCCAAAGTGTGAGGCCAGTAACCACTGGCACCACCAGAAACTCACCAGGGTACTGCGCCATGTCTTAATCTTCTGAGGAATGCATGGGTTGCTACCTATGGATAGTAATGTGGATCATGCTCTGTTTTGGCAAATGTCCTTTATTAGGTTTAGTTTTCATCAGCTGACAAAGCAAGTACCACATGAAGATCACCATGTAACAGGAAATGAGAGTGGCATATCTAATTTAAGAACTTGGGCAATTCCCAACAGGCACATACGTTCTGTTACTAATTGTGATTGAGAATTAACTGAAACTATGATTTTGTTCAATTCACATGTGTGATTTTTCTAAATGGCTACTGTTGTTGGTAGGCCATAAATAATCACATTGTTTGAACCCTCCTATTTAACAGAATTGTTTGGTATTTACTCTGCTTTGGTCTAAAGACACCATGAAAACATTAAGACACTAAAGATGCCACAAAGCAAGAAAGCGAGGAACCTTCTGGCTAGGTGTCACCTTCTGCATAAGTGCCCTCAGAAAGGGTTGCTTGCTGCTTTTGGTCACTGATGCTTAGAAAATCATAAGCCATTTTCTGCAGTATAATTGGAATTCCTTCATAATCATTTTAATTCTGTTTAATGGCAGCATGAAGAGGAAAGAAGAGTGTGGAAGGAGGGAAAAAATGACATAGTAGAAATTGAGCTGTCTGACTACAAGGGCAGAAATGATGGCCACCTCCAGGGAGGAGTAGATGAGGAGCTGCCGCCTGCAGATGAGGAGAGGAGGGGCCGACATAAGCACTGCCCACGAGTCAGACAAAACCTCCTCAGCCTGCAAAACCAGCGACTTAGTGAGCACTGTGCAGAGAGGAAGAAAGAAAGCTAAGGGATTCAGGGACAGACAGCCAGACAGAGAAAGCCTCCAGCCCAGCTGCAGTTGGCCAGCATCATGGTACTCAGTGTAGGGTGGCAGGTGCTCTCAGGCAGACCGTACCCTGCCCAGAGACTGCCCGGAAGCCCAGGGCTCCAGACCACAGCCGCGGACATCTTCCAAGAGAGTGACTGGGTCGGGTTACCATTCTCAGGAGGAGTACCAGGCATACCTCCAGGAAGGGACACCGAAGCCACGAGCACAGAGCAGGAAGGGACAGCATGAGACGTCCCTTCCTTTACCTACTCGGGGTCTCTGGATGGAGTGGAGAAGCTCACATTCAGGGAAAATTATTCTATAAATCTGCTCCGTTGCTGTACCTCTAAGTGGAAGGCCTGTGGAAACACTTGTCACATCTGGAAAACATTTTCTTGATGGGAATAGAGAATACGATTAGCTAATTCCTTTAAAAATATTCCTATATGGGGCCAGGGACTTAGCTCGGTGGCACAGTGCCTACATGGCAAGTGTGAGGTCATGAGTTCGATTCCCAGTATACAAAAGAAAAAAATTCCTGTATGAGCATGTGTTCTTATAGCTCCTTTCTCTCAGATGTTTTTCCACGCCAAGTTAAATTATACCACTTTTTTATTTCATATTATTTTATCAATGGGCCCATTCCATACTGAATAAACTCTCTAATTACTAAATTTAATTTTAATTTTAGAGAAGTTCTCTCTAGAGAAGCCTCTCCGCAAATGAAGCTGTATTTCATTTTAAGTTTATAATTAATTTCCATTATTCCTGTGGTAATAAGTGTAATGCTAAAATTTGTTATACATCATTTAAGGAAATTTTAAAATTATGGATATTTGAATAAGCATTGTTTTGCCATGTAATTTTACATGTAAATATGCAAAATGTGTATGTGTGTGTGTATATCTATATATGTAATATTTTCAGGGATAGATATTGAAAAATGCCATTGCTTTTCAGTTAAGTAAATTAAAGATCTGCTTTCAGCATGAAAATCCTGCTACTAAAAGTAAAAATATTTTAGAGAGCTTAATTTTCTCAAAATCATGTGCCCTGAATCACATGTCTAAAATACTGACTAGTTGGGGTCTTCCTCAAAACTCTTTATCTTCAGAGGTTTTTGGCAACTCTTTAATTAATACTCAAGACACTATGCTCGTAAGGTTTTTCTGTGGTTTCATTGTCACTGATGCATATTAATGACATCAGACAAATAAAATGCCTTCCATAATTGCTCGTCTCAAAGCATTGTAAAAACCAAATATGGAATAATTAAAAATTCATTTGTGGTTTGTGGCTGTGCATTTGATGCTGAAAGGCTGAGCGGTGGACCCATAAGTGTCCTCTGTGGGTTTGTGTGTTTGGTTACAAGTCCAGTAGCTGCCTTGGTCATATTTTATAGATGACTTCAGTCAAGGGAGAGTGGATAACTTGGAAATACTACATGATAACAGTGTACACAGGCACAAATACCTTTGAAAATAACTGTTAAAATAACTGTTGAAGTTTGTTTTCCAAGACTGTTTATTTTCCAAGATGAAATATTAGGGTCAGGTGGTATGCACATACATACTTTTCACTCTTCATGCAGAGCACTTCTAGATACGAGGATTTCATGCATTTGTAAAACAGAAAACATTACTGACTATGCCATCATTAAAATAATGTAATTAAGTATATGGTTATTTTGAGGTTTCAAGATCATTTTTAGATTTAATTCCATATCCCTAATCATATGTAATAGGATTTTCTGTTCCATTCACAGAATGCAATATGTGATATTTAAAATGTCCTCAGTGAACTCAAGAATGGACAAAGTAATATAAAAAAGGGAAATGATAAGATCTTGCTGGGTGGGTGTATCAAATAGGACCTCGTGTGCTGTTCTAAGGACTTACTCTGTGGTATGAGAAGCTGTGAAGGATTTTGGCTGACGACGTTACCATGGTCCCACTGCACCCCGTGGGGGAGGGGGAGGCGAGAAGCCTCAGGAAGCCGGGAGGAGGAAGTCCGGGGGACATAATGCTGGCTTCCGTCTTGGGTGTTAAGGGTTGATTGAATGATTGCAATGGATGTATGGTGTTAGAAAAAGAAAAGCTGAAGATGGCACAAATATTTTTGTCCTGAATAATTGGAGGTATGACTTGATTTATTGAGCAAGAAGTTGCAGATTTGGTGAATAAAGGCTGAAATTTGTAATAGAGATCTAGACTATATATTTGGGTGTTCCCTTTCTTTGTAATCTAGGAATAAAATTTTAACAGCTTACAAATTTCTGTTTGTAATTTGTATCAGAAGAGTATTAGGTGAGGTTGTAGTGAGTTACAGATATTTTTCTTTTATTCAGGACATTTCATTCATTGTCCAAATATAAGCTAATTGTTTTAGGAACTGAAGGGCTGTTGAGGATTAAAGTTGTAAGTGAAACGTTTATGCATCTGGCTAACACAAGATATTATTCACCATTAATAGTGAACTGTGACAGTGGTAATACTGAGAGAGAGAGTGTATTTTCATTCTCTTCATCCAATTAATTGTTAGAATTTGAAGTTTGGAGGAGTGAAGCCTTTTCTTAGATTAGTGCACTTGCATTTTTGATTAAGTTTACAAAGTTAAGCAATTAAAGTTTACAAAGTTAAGCATGTAATACTATGTAGCCTGCTATAACTTTTTTTTAAGTTTGATGAATATCCCAAGGTGAGGAGTCAGTTTTTTATGGAGTCAAGCTAAACCAAGAAGAGATAAAATGCTTACTTAAATAAGTGGAAGAAAAAGTAAAAAAACACACCTTCAAGTTTGTCCTCTGAGAACATTCTTAATGTAAGATGAAAGCTGTTGGATTTTAAGTGTTACAAACAGGCAACTTGTTTTTTAAACATCATAATGCTTGATAGTGTTCTCTCCTTAGGGAGATATTTCCTGGCTAGGTGTGCTTTGAAACTTCACATAGGAAGTATTCTTTTACTTGTGTTTTGCTGAGGTGTAAAATTTGAATCTTTATAGAGTTCTGACCTCCCATTCATCCTTCGCAGAGGGTTTGTGACTTCTGTTTCACCAGGTTCAGTTCTCTTCCATTCTGAGGTGGCTCACTCTCACCCCTGTCCTGCCTAGCACTTGGGCCTCATTCGGGCCCTGGGACCTTATTCTACCCAGTGGTCACTTACAGTTGGTACTCATCGACTCTGGAGAAAACTCCAAAAGGTTTTCAACACTTCATTATGAAGTTTCAAGTATACACGAAAATAGAAATAATTATTCGGTGAAGGCATATCTTTTTAATACCTAGATTTTACAGTTAACATTTTCCTTTATTCATCATATTATCTTTCATGTGTGTATTTGAGTAATCATTCTTCAGTCTATCTTTTATTTGTTTGGTCTTTGAGACTGGGTCTGTCTGTGCCAGGATAACTTTGAACTTGGGGTGATCTTCCTGCTTCAGCCTCTTGAGTGGTGGGGATTATAGATGTGCTCCATCATACCTGAATAATCTTAGTTTTGGATACATCGCCAAGTGCAGACAACAGTACACTTTAACCCAAAATAATTTGTATAATAATGTAATGAACATAATCATATATTATTTTAATAAAGTTATTTATCATAATTATATAAACACATTACATTTATAGATTATATGATATGCTATATATTATTTGACATTATTGTAGAATATAATTAGTATGATAATATAATTAATATACATATGTGATTTAGAACTCTGTATTGTTTATGGTTCTTTTTAAAAGTAAAATTTACCAATGATGAAATGTACAGATATGAAGCATCTCACTGGAAGGTTTTGACAGCTGCACATACCTGTGTAATGCCAACCCCTGTAGAGACATTATCACCACCTCAGAAAATCACCTTCCACAGGTAACACAAAGCCCCAGTGACAACCACTGTTTTTTTTTTTTGCTTGTTTGTTTTTAACAATCATTGTTTTCTATTGAAATGATATAGTATGAATGGTTTTCTTTAAGTGAAGGCATCTTTCATTCTATGTGTCTTCAGAGATAACCAGGTATTAGGTACGCTGGCAGTTAGTCTTACTAATGCTGATGATAGTCCACTGTGTAAATATTCCACAAGTTATCTGTCTGATTCTTTGTTGGTGAGCACCTGGAATATTTTCTGTTTGGAATTATAAATGAAATCAATATGACCTTCTCCCTTCTTAAGTATAACTCATCTTTTATCTAAGAAGTAATATTTTTCCCTCCAAAAAAAGAATTTACTGTTCTTTAAAATAATCTGTTATAATTTGTAGTAATTTCTAAAACTATTTGTATATAAGGAAAGACTTTTCTTGGATACGTGAAAGAATAGGTCCTAGGAGTGTTTTTGTGCCCAGAAAACAGTTCTCTTTAGCTACCTCTTTTAGCCAGTCACTTACAAAGGGTGATCAAAATATATAGTGAATTTAAACAGTTTATGAAAGTAAAAGACACATTACTATTCATTGCCCTCAAAATATTCTTCCTTGCTTCCATCATACTTGTGCATCATTCTTGCTGTTTTCTGAAGCAGTTCTGGAAGTTTCTTTCCTGAAGGCATAATCAGAAATGCTGTAAATGCTGCTCCTGAGCATCATCCAAAAGAGAAAGAAGCTCTTAAGAACATTATGCTGTGTCTTCATCCACCGTATTTACCAGATTTCACATGTTGTGACTTGGGGCTCTTCTTCAAGTCAAAGTAACCATGAGAAGTCAGCGTTTTGAATAAATTCAGCACATTAAGGCAACGCAACTGAAGACACTCAGGAAAGAGGCAGAGCTGCTTCAGAGAGGGGCAAGAGTGGCAGGGTACGCGTGTGTGAAGTGAGGGGAGAATTGTGAGAGAGATTAATGGCAATGTATCTTTTACTATAATAAAAATTCTGAAAAAAAATTAAACATTCACTGATTTTCAGTCACTTTGTACTTTCTAAAGCTCTTCCTTTTAGGTAAGCCCCTGTGTTTCTCTTGCTTTCTCTGCTCCTTAGATTGCATTTGTTCCTATAGTCAAGTTAATTTGGGGACAAAAGAAGAGTTTTCCTCCTTCCATACACAAAATAAGGAAACACTTCTTGGGAATATGTGTGAAGAACAGTTGCAAAGTTCCAGGTAATGACACCACAAAAATCCTAAAGTTCATCCTGCCTTCCTGTCAGACTGTTAACCTCAGCATATGCTGGGTTTTAGAGTGGTGGCCACTTTTGTTAGAGCAACCTGTTATATAACTGCTTATGACCACTTGGGATCAGAAGACTGCCATCAGAGTTTCATGGTTTCCCTTCCCAGAGTCTTCAGAAAGCAAACCACCAAGACTACCCTGACATATCCTTTTGTCTAAATGCCCGTGTGACTGAGTAGTCAGCACATAGCACACAGCACTGGTCATAGGCACTGGATTTTTACAGTTCTGCTTTCCAGGCCAGAAAGAGGACCACAGATATCATATACATGTCCTATTATGAAGTATTTCTTTCAAAGAGCTTTGCAGCTCACGCCAAATTATTGTATTTGATTAAAAGTAAAGCCAAGCATCCAATTATTGCATTTTCCTTCTCTTGCTTGTGTTTTCAACTAATATCATGGAACCTTTTTATTTACTCAACCAGATTGACAAGATTATAAATGAGAGCTGTGTGTGGAAGCCTCTAATTTTTCATAAGTAAATGAATTAATTTATCATCGCTGTGGTGTTTTATTGCTGTCTCCATGCCAGACTGCCCTGCTCCTTTATTCCCCCTTTTGCCTTCGAAACATTGGATCCATGTCATCGTGTTTGACAGGTTTCTGATTCCCCTGTCAGATGCAATTTGGTGCTAATCACATTTCCTTTGCTCAGTGTCAATGATACAAGCCATGCATAATATTCCTGTGTGTCCACTCCCTCACTTGCAGTGCAGCTGGAATATCTTGGGCATTAATCTGATAGAATACCACATTGAAATGCAAAAATGATGCTTGAGCACTAAGATAATATGGTCAGGCAGATGTGCAAGAGATAAGTGAGGCTAAACTGGTGGTCTTTTCTAAGCTTTGATGAATTTTATTTCATTTCTGAATATCTCCTTACAAACTTGGGACTGTTTAATCAGTGCTGGTTCATTAGACCTTGAGCATTTTTTAATAGAATTCATTCATTGTCCATGTATGAAGGAATGAGGGTTATTTTCTCCATTAAAAGGAATGCTGTAGGTATTCACATTTAATGTGGAAGAGTGTGCCTATTTAAGATCATGTAGTCTGTCAAATCCAGGGAAGTAGCTAACAACTCAGAGAAATTTGTTTACAGAAAAATAAACCAGATTCTAGCATAGATGAGGTCATAAACAATAGACCTTTGTCTAGCTCATGTTAGATAAAAACAAACAGTATGATTGGGGGATTTGGGCAGATTTGGGAAGAGAGTGATTGTTGTTTATTTTTTGAAGACTAGGATAAATGTTTTGACAATTACAGAGGGCAAGAGGAAATACTCAAAGATACAGAAAAGGAACATGAGCATAATCAGAGGTATGGGAGGCCACTGTTTATTCAGTGACATAGCAGTTACTGTTGTGATGATGAATAAGCCTAGAGGAGCAATTCAGGGTCATATGGAAAAAGTCTATTTATGGATAAGAGGGATTTTTTTTAAAGCAAGGTCCTGTCGTGATTGTATTTGAATTTTAGAAAAAAGGAATTTGATGGTAGTGTATAAAGAAGATTAGAAAGGAGAAAATGTCACCCATGGGGGTACTGTGGTAATAGTCTAGGTGAGGGATCGGAGCCCACACAGAAAAGCTGTGACAGATGTAAAGGCAATGCTACATCTATACAGTTACGCAGTTAGTGGTTTGTGCAGGACAGACTAAAACAGGTGAAGAACAGAAACACTGACCAAGTGTTTAGATGAAACAAGGGCTGTGCATTGTCATCTTTTAGTGAGAACACCAACAGATAGGTGAATAGCAACAGATCATGCATTTAGTTTGGGGTAGGCTGAATTTGAGGCTCCCATGTGACAGCTAAATAGCAAAAAAATAGTAGTCAGGAGATGGAGATATTGCTGGTGATTACCATGTGTCTCAGTTACTTTTCACTCATTGCTGAGACAAAATACCTGACACCCAACATTAGGGAAGAAAAGGTTTATTTCTCACAGTTCTCAGGAGTTTCAGTCCATACTTAGTTGGCTCCAAGACAGCATGGCGTGGCAGTGCTGCCATTCATGGCAGCCATCAAACAGCAAGGCAAACCAGCAAGAGAGAGAGAAAGAGAAAGACATGCCTTCCTTACACTGTATGTCAGCTCTACCCCTGAGTGGGTGCAACACTCACTCCACCAGTCCCAGCACTAGACAGCAAACCAATCATGAATGCCAGACTCAGCCCCATCCAAATTACATGAGGCCTTGGGGGGACACAGGATCAAACCAATATACCATGTGTACAGTAAAAATTGAAATTGTGGGACTGGGGTTACAGTTTCTTGGTGAGATGAGTATAAAGGAAAGACAGAAGTAAATAAACAATGAAATTTTGGATAAGGATGAATGTTTGGAGAAAATTGTACCTCACTGAATTGAGAAAAAAAGGAAACAATTATCAAGAAGAGAGAAGTTGGTTGGGGAGGCGAAGGTAAGCAGATACAGCAAAATATTTATGAAGGAGGAACAACTAGAAAATACTGTTGGATTAATACATGACACATGTAGGAGATGCTTTTGTTGTTGTCATTATTTGTTTAGGGATTATTTACTGAGTGTCAAGTGCATGGTGGTTTCAGTGAATTGTAGTACTAGAACTAGAAGTCACCATCAGATACCTGTAGCCAGCACTGGCTAAAAGAACCAAACAGTCTCACTTCAGAAAAATTGTAGTCAATGCAGGAAGTGCCTGGGACCCCAGTACCCACTTGTCCAGAAGAACCCAGGAATATGTCAAGACAAAGAAGCAAAAGGCAGTCTCTGGCCTCCAATCTAAACAGAGCAAGTCCAAGAGATGCAAACATGGAAGACATGAAGAGTCACACACCTAAAGTTTCTGAAGCAATGGCAACCGAAGTAAAGAAACAACTTCATGAGGCTATAAAAGAAATTAGAACAGAAATACTAACTCAAGTTAAAAGAAGAAATGAAAAACATAATAAAAGAATTAGTAAGCATTTCTAAGGAAGGCATAGATAAAAACAAAAAAAAGCACAGGAAAATGAGGGAAACTTTGAATGAACAATACAAAAAAGTTTTAGAATACATGAAACAGATTCAAAGAGATTTTCAGAAAATTAAAAACTCCATTGAAAGCTGGCAAAACCACTTGAAAGAAACTGAAGATAGACTTTCAAATCTTGAAGGTAGGTTTGTAGCTTGCAATTGTGAAAGGAAAGATCTCTTAAAAATAACAAGGAACCTGGAAGTAACAATTCATTGGCTGCAAGACAACCCAAGAAACATGACTTAAGAATAATAGGTGTGAGTGAAAAAGAAGGGGTCAATGCAAAAGACATTAAAACTTTATTTACAGAAATAATATCAGAAAACTTCCCAAACATGGGAAAAGGAAGTGACATTCAGATAAGTGAAGCATATAGAACTCCAGCTAGCCATAACCAAAATAAGTCTACACCCAGGCCTATAATAATCAAGATCCCAGAAATTCAACACAAGAACAGAATATTTAAAAACTGTTAGAGAAAAGAAGCAGATCACCTATAAATGAAAACCCATCAGAATCACGGCAGACTTCTCAACACAAATCATCAAGTCAAAAAGTATTTCAAGTCCTGAAAGAAAACAACTTCCAACCCAGATTGATGTACCCTGCAAAACTATCTTTCAAAGTTAATGGAGAAACAAGATACTTCCTTGACAAAGAACAACTGAAGGAATTCATGACCACCAAACCAACCCTACAAAGAATACTGAAGGACATTCTAGAGAGAGATAAAAAAGACCATAGCTCCAGAAACAGCGACAGAGAGGTATAACCAAGCGGGGCAGACAACTGAATGGAGAGGAAAAGTAGGCAGCCAACAGCAGGAAAACAGCATGGCAGAGACGAGGCAGTGCATGTTGGCCATAACCATTAATGTAGATGACCCCAATTCACCAATAAAAAGAAACACAGGAAGAGTGGATCAGGAGACAGGATCCATCAATATGCTTTATATAAGAAACACATTTAACTCGAAAGGGGTTTCATAGACTGAAAGTCAAAGGAGAGAGAACAGTGCTGTATGTGACAGGGAACCAGAAAGAAGTGGGGGTAGCTTGCCCATGAGCTTCAGAGTGGACAGGGAAGACATGACATTTTTATCCAATGGAAAGCTACTCAGCTATAAAGAAAGATAACTTTGTTACTCTGGTAGGTAAATGGATACAACTTGAGATAATGCTCTTGGATGAAATGATTTGGTGACATGGGTGAATATCGTGTTGTCTCCCTAGTTTAAAAAAACTAAAGGAGTTAGTGGGATTCAAAATACACAATATATATGTGAAAGTGGAAGGGGAGGAAATGTCTAAAAAAGGGAAGGCAGGGAAGGCAGTGGCCATTGTTAATCTATTATTGTGATTTTGATTCTGTATTGTTTTCATTGTTCTGTTTGGTTTTATTCTGTTTCGGTTTGTCTAGTTTTATTGTATTTCATGGCATAGACAACTATTTTAAAGATAACAAAATACGTTATGGTAGCCATTATTAATTTCCTATTACCTTGTTTTGAAGCCTGTATTGCTTTCATTGTTTTGTTTTGTTTTGTTTTGAGTGATTTTTTTTCAATTTTGATTTGTTTGATTATATTATATCTGATGATGTAGGCAACTACTTAGAAGATAACAAGAGGCATTATGGTAACCACTGTTGTTTTACTATTGTTTTGAAGTCCTGTATTACTTCCATTGTTTTTTTTTTTTAACTAGTTTTATTCTGTACTGTATTGTTTGATTTTATTATGCCTGATGGTATGGGCAGTTATTTTGAAGCTAACAAGAGGCATTATGGTAGCCCTTATTGATTTCCTTTTATCTTTTTTAGAAGTCATGTACTGTGTTCATTGTTTTGTTTTGATTGACTCTATTCTGTTTTTTATTTGTTTTTTTCTCTTCAAAATAATATATATATATATATATATATATATATATAATTTTAAGTCAAATGTTAATGATCAGAATTGAATTTTACCCTGATTTAGAATTTTTAGGGTACTGAGGACATGTTATGAATGTGTTACTTGCCTTAGGACATAAAAAGCGATACATGATGTTGCAAAACTGGGGTAATTAAACTCAGAGGTACTCTGAAGCACAAAATTCAAACCCAGCATGTTATACACAGAAAAGTGTAATACAGTAATCTAAAGCCACTTAGGTATAGTGAAGTGCACTCAAACAATCTGCTGTTATAAGTTTTTGTCTTGAAACAATAAAAGGATGGAAAATGTGTGAACTGATTATGCAGCACAACAGCAATAATGGTAATCCACAATGCATTCCCAAATAAGAGAAAGTTTACCCAGGGACAAAGAAGAGGAAAACCATCTTGGCTTTCACTGGGGGAAGATGCTTTCTGCTTTGAGCTGCCACACTGTTAAAGAAATGAAGTATTTGCACACACTGGATAATGGTACATTCTAATAATGCTGATTGTTTCTTGTAGCTTGCTTTGACTGCACTATAGGAAGACTTCAAACCAGTATTTTCAAATAAGTGGACATTGATTTTATAGATTATTTTCCTTTATAATGTTAGTATTAAAAAAGGAAAAGTTAAAGACATATATATATTTTTTTCTATATATTAAAAATCCTCTGAGAAGCTGGGCATGGTGATACATACCAGTGACTCCTGAACTCTGAGAGGTTAAGGTAGGAAATCACAAGTCAGAGCCCAGCCTGCATAATTTAGCTATTTAAGAAGATCCTTTCTCAAAAACAAGAAAACAAATTTATAAAACCTGGGACTATAGACCCTGGGTTCAATCCCCAGTACTTCAAAAATAAAATAAAATAAAATAAAATAAAATAAAATAAAATAAAATAAAATAAAATAAAATAAAATAAAATAGATCTCAGTCAGTTACTCTTAAAGCTATTAAAAGTCATCTATGAGCGGTCTCTTACGGCTTGGCCGCTTCTTAAATGTCTTCTAAAAATCACTGTGAAAACAGTTATTCAACAGTATCAGTCTCCACTGTGTGTAGAATTCTGTGATAGAAACATTGAGGTTTAAGAAAAGACACTTTGTCCTAGCTATTGGAGAGCTTTAAATTTAGTGAAAAAGAACATATACACATCTCAAACTCTTCACAAACTAAAATAAGTGAAAATGCAATGTAAATGATATTCCTAAGTGCTGAATTGTATTCACAGTAATGGAGTGATCAATGAGGTTAAGAAAAGACAGCTTCCCAGAAACTAAATCTTGGGCAGGATTTCAATGACGAAAGCAATGTAAATTGAAATGGAAGATATTCTGCCATGTATGATATATGTGTACATGCATAAAAATAGTACTCAGCTTTCCCTGAAGAGATAGATGGAAAGTCATGGGAAGAAAAGAGTGACACAGTGGAGTTACTCACTTTGTGTAAGCCTTGGCAACCAGAAATCTTGAGACGGAAAATGGAATTTTACATCTTTCTGTGTCAAGGGTGACTATGAAGAAGAAAGAAGCTAATTTTGGTCATTGTAGTGAAAGCATTGCTTTACTTTGTAGTTGGGGTACAGACAAATCTCCAACCCAATCCCATTCCCTTTGATGTGTGTCAGTCACAGGTTTTGACCTGGCAATTACTGCAGTTATGTCGCCTTGATTTGAAGCAACAAAAACCAACCTTGTCTGCCTCAAGAGAAAATTTGTTGGGAAAACATAAGGGCTTCTGAAATCAAAAGGAAGCTAAGAATAGAGCAGTTAAGAACGGACAGGAATCAAGGTGAGGTGAGCAGGAGACGAAACCGTTTTAGAAGGAAGGATAATCTGGTTAAGATGCAATTCTTTTTTTAAATTAATTTTATTGGCACACTTTTGATATACATAATCATCACATTCATCCTGGAGAATTTGTCTCTGTTCATGATATATTTTGATTCTTCTTTTATCCCCATTCCCCTCCCCTTGCATCAACCATTTTTCCACTCCCCATTTACAAAAGCTTTATTTCCATTTTTTTCCAACAAGCAAAAACCAACCTTTTTTCATCTTTGTGTCCCTCCAGTGATGTTTTCAGTCACAAGAGGTAGTAGTTTTTGGCTGTTTAATTCTCATTCCCACCTCTATATGGTATAGGGACCAAAAAAGAAGCAGTATCTATCTAGGGCTTTAGCTTTGTTCATGAGTAGGAGGCACCTGGATTTGTCATTCCAGCACAAAGACAGAATCAGTGAGGAGTGGGAAAGCAATGTTGTTTGGGCAAATGTTGAAAAATACCCATTCCATTATCCTTGGTCCTTGCATGGTGGGTAGGACCAATTTATCTTAGAATCCTTGATATCAAAACAATTACCAGTTTATTCAATTGCTTATGTTTATTCAGTAACTTCTTATCTCCTAAAAAAGTTCCTAGATGCGATAGTTCTTCAAGGAAAAAAGCACGGCCTTCTACACTAAGAATGGAACCCACATATTACTAATTATGTGCCAGTTCCAATCATGTTAATGAAACTGCTAAGGAACTGTGCAGCCAGAAGACTCAGTATGGCGTCATCCCGTGCTGAGCTCCTGCAGAATCTGCTAACAGCGTGCCAGCTCTACCCAGAAGCATGTTCTCATTTCTCTCTGCAAAAAACTAGGTCTTCATAATGATTTGGAAGTTTCTTAGGCATGAACTTGTAGTCCCAGGTGCTTGGGAGGCTAAGATGGTAGAATGGCTCCAGCCCAGCCTGGGAAACATAGATTCCAGCTCAGAGCAACAACAACAAAGACCCAAACATTTGTTGGGCAGTAAACATTGCTTTTGCACAGGGGATTCATTACAAATATTTTTGGCCAATATCATTTAAGTGCCATAGTTGAGTGAAGATCTCAGTGCAAAAAGAGAAAAGAAGAGAGCTTTTCCTAGCATTACTGTGGGTGAATTTTGGACATACTGATCCAGAGGATTACATAAACTTATCCCCAGTATACTTTTGGAAAGACATTGCTCTTAATAAAACACCACTATGTGTGTCATAGATAGATGCACTGTTTGTGGGTGTGCCTATACTAGTGTTTCTGAAATTTAGTAACATAAATTCATTTTGTTGAACTAGTTGAATAATTCTGCAAATGGTTACAATAACAACTAATTGATGGTGAAAGCTAAAACGTTCCAGAAATCTAAATTTCAAACTTGCTAATATTCATGCTTCAAATAATGGATCAGGACATCTCATTTGACATTATTTTACATTAAAGGAAAACTTACTATTACTAATACTTAGTATTTTATTTGGCTAAATAAAATTTTCATATGAAGAACAGTGACTTAGAACAGGAAAATTTTTAATTACGAAAATAAAACATCTTCTATACTTCAACTTTTATCAGGAATTTTCATTTCTGTCAACTGTGAGACAGGGTAGCGATCTTTGAAGATTCAATACTTATGAACTGAATAAAAGTGATTTTCTTTTGATTTTGTACATTACCTGAAGATCAACTAAATGAGCTCTTTTCGTGTGTTCGCTCTTCACTGGGACTTGGCCTTGTGGGAGGAAGTCTTCTTCCCTGGAATCCTGGTAAAGCAGAAAATGAAAACAAAGGCTGTTTTCAAACTCTATTTAAAAACACAATTTTTGATTCCGTGCTTTGATAACTTCAGGCAATTCAACTCTTCTTAAATCCAACTCTATTCTTAACCACCCTTATAGTTAGGAGAATGACATTAACTTTCAATTTACTGGCAATGTTGAGACTTCCCAAGTCCCCTTTCTTCAAAATGGACGTGCTGTTATCCTTTAACTTGTATCTGTTTATTGTGTCTAAATAAGAAATGCTGCTTCTCTTTGCTAATCTCAACCCTTTTGTTTATGCTTTTAATCATAATCATCAGTTTTATGGGTTCTCCGGGATTCTACTCAATTTTTATTTCTTTTATATTTCTAATTCCTCACTTTACGTAGTCTGTTTTCCATGTACTTATACACATGCTCAATATTCTTTATTCTCAAAAAGAAAATCTTACATTCTTTTGCATGTCATGTTTCTTTTTTCCCTTTTCATTTCCTGTTTGAAATTCTGGAGAATTTCGTACCCATCAATTCTCTTTCATTCCTACCAGACTTCGCTTAGCCTCGTCGCCCATACTTCAAGTTCTCTGACTTCCTCACTTGTTCACTACCTAATAGAAACTCCATTCTTAAAGTCACTATACCATGATCAAGTCCTGTGGTGTGTTTTTAGGTCATTATAACTCCCAACATTTACTATTCTCTTTTCTTTCAGAAACTCTGTCCTCCCCTTGCTTCTGATTTGGAGGAGTATTGATGATTTCCCTTGCTCATTCAGTTCTTTATTGGATGTCAAGCTGGTTCCGTTTATTCCTCTTCTAGACCAATAGGTCATCTTATTTCTTCTGGTTTCTTTATTATTATAGTACTTACCTGAAAACTTTGCTTAATAGTGGGTATATATGTTATCTCCCGAACTAAGTTACAGACCTGTAAAGGCATAGATCACACATATTTTGACTTCTGTTTCATTAAACAGGAAAGCAAGTAAAGTTCTATAGTTTGGTGTCATGTTCTTTGACTGGGTGCAGTTGTATTTATTGCACGGACAGAAAACATAGCTTTGTTCTGATTAAGAACCAAAGCAAAAATGCATTGGTCTTGGTAGAATTTATGGCCTGAAATTATGCATTTTGTGTATGAAGTATTAGCATGCTCAAATAAAATTGCGTTGTCAGATTCCAATTCTAACACTTCTTAGGTGTAGGACAAAGTCACATTTCACCATTTTAGAATTCATTTTCTGTTTTTGGAAAATACTGAATAGAAGTTGTCTCTCAATCCTCTTAGCATTTGTGTGGGATATGGAAAATAATAAATGTTAACAGATCGTTTTTGAAAATCAATCTGTATTTTCATTTCAGGATCTGGAGAAGATCCATTTATTTGTACTATGATTAAAAAAATATTTTGAGAAATCAAGTTTAGAAAACTTGATGCTATAAAGTTGCTATTATCTTTCTTGTAATGTGGGATGTAGTTTTGTTATAGTCTTATTTAAATGCTTAGAGAAATTAAAATTATTCTCTTCTCTCCTACAGGAAAACAAATGTTAAACTTCCTAGCCTTTGAAGGCTTTTAGGATACTAAAGTTCTGATTTAGCTTTCAGATTCAACACAAGCCTGGCAAATTTGGTTATATCACTTAAATCCTGTTTTACTTATAAGTTAACTATTGAATAACAGGAAATCAATGGGGAAGGAGGGAATCCCAGTCTAGTTGTAGAAATTTTAGAAGAGAAAAGTAAATTTGTGTCTCATGCTTGAGCTGTTTGAGCACATGTATCTCAAATATTCATAATCAGCTCTTGGTTTCATAAAAATGTTAGATGATGACATTTGGTGTTGGAAAGAGACTATCTAAAAGACCTTTATTCGAATTTTTTAAATTCTAGTCTTGCTCCATTTTAGGCCAGAAGGTGTGCTGCAGGTATGGTATCATCATAGAGAGCAACCTTGAACTTGCAGTGGGCTATCCCCTCATATGGTTCAGTATTTCAAGATGAGGGATCAATTCAGAATTGTTCGTTAAAGCAGTTTTTCTCCACCTTTTAAAAATGATAGTTCAACGTATTTTTGAAGTTTGGGCTGGGACTGGAAACTTTTTGCCATAGTCTACATTAATGGTGGCGAACCTATGGCACATGTACCCCAGCATGCTGTTTGTGTTGTTGGAAGTTTCGTAAGGTTTGCCATTATGGGGCAAGATTTTGAGTCCATGCTCGGTAATACCCTACACTTGTTTGTGTTTTTTTTTTAAATAAACTTAATGTTCTTATTTGTCTTTTTTGTTCCTTTTAATAAAATATTTCCATTGAAATTCATCTCAAACTCAGCCTTTAATGGTATCTGTTAAAATTTAGTTCTAAATGTTACTTTGCTTATGAGTGACTACCATTCCTTTCTAAATATGTGAACTATTTTATGGAAATATTGTATCATTCCTGTATATGACACCTATTCTCTGCTTTTTGAGGCATATTTCTTAATTAAAAGGAAAACAATGAATAAACATCAAATAATTTTGTCCAGAAAATGTATTTCTTACTAATTTGAATTTGCTTTGGAGGTAAATGCATATAGGGTTGGAACATAGTAGTGTGCAATATCTTACGATAAGAAATAAGGAAACATGTTTATCAAAGAAAAGAGATTTAGTAAGCCCCATGAAAACTTTCTGGTCTTATCTCCAAAAGACTTGTAGTCTTTTTCAGTAGTCAATTACAGATTGTTAAAGGCCTTATACTTCTTGTTTGTCTAACTGTTGGTTTTGCTACTCCAAGGTGATGTCACTGTTGCTGTGCCTAGTTTGTTTGGCTTGTGAAGAATTAATTGTAGGAGGTTATGTATTATAAGATTAACCAAAATCGTAATTCCCACATGTCCAGCTTCAAGTCTTCCTAGGGAATGAGTCATTCAGTGATCTGAATCTCCAGCCCATAGAGGAAAAAAAAATTTTTTTAAAGAAATGATCACTATGGCATGCATGTTACTTTTTTTTTCTTTTAAGACAAAAGGTGTTACATGTGAGTTGCTTTTTCTAAACTGAAACTTCAGTATTCAGGTTTAATTGCAGTGTTTTAAGCACTTTGCAATCAGTGCGTTTTGAGCCCTGGTCTCTGAAAGGTTCGCCATCACTGCTCTAAGGTATCTACAGGGACAGTGCTTGAAATGGTTCCAATAAATGTTTTTGTCATTAGCATTAATAGAATTTGCAGAGTTCTGGGCACATCCTACATCTCTGTCTGGAGCAAAATTCCTTTCCAAGCTTTAGATGAGTGTAACCTACACAGAAGCTCTCCAGGAAGAATACAGTTTAGGCTGATGAAGATTGTACATGGTGTAAGGACCCAGAGCTTCAATTAATTTACATTTGGTTTTAATTGATGACACTCTGGTAGATCAGAGAAACTTTAATTAAGAATTAAAAACGTAGGCAGATTAGAATATTGGTAATTGGAAATAGAGGAGGTTTGACTAATGAAGTGTGGCTTTATTAAATGTTTTGTTTGTTTTATAGAAAATGCTATGTAGAACTTATTAAAAGTTATCTTTCACTTAAAAGAAATTGATATTTTGGAAGATTTAGTCCTTAAAAAATGTGCTCTAATAGAAATATGTTTGTGACTGTAAAGCACCACTGCTTTTAACACTGTAGATAGATTACTAAACCACTGTGCTTTATTATAGGGTATCAGAGTTCATCTCCTAGTGACTTTGGGTTCAAACCTACACTGACTAACAACTCTGCATTATATGGGTAGCGACTCCAGTCTCTTGCCTCTGCTCAGCACCTCACTTGAAGTTACTTGTTTCTTATGTTGTGCTTCTAAAAGTCTTACCTAAAATAAATGTCAGAAGTGACATATATTGTAATTTACAGTGTTACCTTTGCTGTTGTGGATTGCTCTCTTATAATTACAGCTTACATGAAAGTCTGCTTGAACTTCTTTGTAGTCAGAGTAATAATACCTTGTATTTTTGCAGTCTTTTTCCTGTGACCTCAACTCACCTTTGTAGGTGCTCTTGTTAACTGTTGCAGAATTCCTACAAGCAAAGCAGATGGTTGAAGAAAGGAGAGCTTGAGTGTGACCAGGGTAAATGATTTGCTTGGGTGGGGCCATAATGAGTGACATCTATGAGACTGAAGCCAGGTCTCCTGTTCAGGACCAGTTTTCTATCTTCTGCATCAGTTTACCTTCAGATATTTTACTGGTGACAGCTATTGCCATTCTTATCATGCTGTTAATTACTTAATGTCATTTTACTGCAAGATTGGGTAAAAAGAAGAGATACACTCTGAATATGTAAAGTATGTTTAATGCAGCATAAAAGAAACAGTGACACTTTACAGGGAAGGAATATAGAGTATTCGATTTTCTCTACTTTATCAGCATTGCTAGTTCAGAGGAGCTCTGGCTGACGTGTGATTTACCTAAATTGTACTTTTTGAATGATGCAAATGCCAAGATGTTGCTGGTCTAGTTTTGAATGTGCATCAAATGAAGCAGAACATGGTAAATGTGTTGACTACTGAATTACACTCAATGAAGTGTCCACTCTGTTAGCAAATATGTGTCTTTTGGCTCAACTATGTGAGTATATAGTAAGGGTTTTGAAGGTTCAGTTATATATATATTATTAAAATTTAGATAAAATTATAATCTATTCCCCACACCTTTTAAAAAACATTCTAGTTCCCTTTTTACATTGAGGTGTGAAATTGGATCTCTGGCATGAACATTGCACATCCTCTTACCCTAAAGAAGACAAGATTTAGAAGCACCTTTAGAAGTAGTGAATGTGGTCAGTATTTATTTATTTGTCTGTGTAGGTGTATGTGCAAGAAGGGTTAAAAACTTGAAGGGTATATCCATTAACGTTCTCCCGTGATGTTTGGGTTTAATATATATAACTCATTGATTTCATAATAGAATGAACTGACTTAATTGTTCAAACCACAGATTTATTGACAATGAAGTATAATTCGGTGGCCAACAGATCTTATTAGTTTTGCCCTCTTGGCCTCATTTAGAAAGCCTTCTTTGTTATATGATGCTTAATTGTAACCTGGTACTTAGATTTCTATTAGTCACTTTCACCTCACAGTTTCCCTTTGTTTTCTTTCTTGTCTGTGTACACTATTTTTCATTCTTGTTTCCCCCACATTGTCTTTGTTTTATTCACAAAAGGTCATCTACTTTTACCCGTATTACACTTTTCTGAAAGTGTATTAAGCATGCAGGCTGTTGTCTTTTTTTTTTTTTAAGTGGGTCTGTTTTGTCAAATACATTAGGTATAATTTTCTTTAAAAATCAACTACCTTATCAGTCATTGGCATGTTATTCAATGGATAGTATCCATAATCCTTGAAGACTTCACTGAATAGAGGTTTCAGCTTCTTTTTTAAAAAGTGTCACTTTTATGTAATAACATTGCTATTAGTTTAAGGTTATGGGTGTAAAATGGTAGCTGATGGTAAGATGATCGTGAGGCTTTTACATTTTATCTCACAGAAGTTGCAATGAAAGCACATTTCTGATCATTTTGTGTTAGTTGAGTATACATTGTGTTCTAGATACCAGGAAGGCCCTAAGTATTAATAAGCATGGATGGAAAGTAGAATTTTGTTCAGGATATTCTTTGAAGATGATTGTAGATTTTCTCTTTCACTGGCTAGTTTCCCAATGAGCTTTAGGAGAAAGGGTCTACACCTTTTGGGGCTACTGAGCCTGAAGTGATGAAGTAGCCCTCTATTTCTGGCTCCTTACCTGAGCTTTCTCACCTGACCTGTTCCTCAGCCAGGTGCCACGTGGCTCGGGAGTCATGGGCGGAAACAGCTCGTGCCTTCCTGGCTTACTACAGTAGGAACAGCAGTAATAAGGTGGATTCATCAGTGTTCTCTTCATTCATGGTTTGAAAACAATCACAACTTATTGTTTGAAAAGGTAAAGCAGTGTAGGTCATTTATTAGAATACTAGAGCATCATCTTCCTTCTTGTGCACTTTTAACTGTCTTACCAGGGATCAAACTCATGACCTCACACTTGCTAGACAGGTGCTTATGCCGCTGAGCTAAATCCCCGGCCCCTACTTTTAAATGTCTTAACAGCACTTTTCCCTTGATTTTGAAATGTCAAATTTACTGAGAACTCACAAGATGGAAAGAACTGTTTTTGTTACATAATTCTACCAACATTCCCATTAAAAAATTATGGTATTTTCCTAATTTGATGGATGAGGAAGCAGCAATGTATAGATCTTAGAAATGTTTCAGCTTTTAGAGAGATTATGTGGAACCAAGATTTAAATAGGAGTCTCTGAATTCACAGCTGAATCTCTTAACCCCTGACATAAACTTCTGTTTTCTTTGGTATGAATTTAGTAAATATAAGTATTTCTCATGTTAAGATTATATAGCTACAGGAGACCTTATTCAGAGGTGTGAATCGTTAAAAGGGTCAATATGGGTTTAAGACTGATGCAGAAACTGATGTAAAGCCACACATTGAAATTTAGTATCAAAGATGGGCTTTGTACCAGTAACTATAATAGCAAATGCAGGTCATACACTTTTAAGGTGATAACTACTATAATAATGCTCAATTGTGAAAATAATCAAAGGGAAGAAGTAATAGTCCTCCATTTTATGGACAAGGAAATGAAGACACATCAGCTTGAATGGTGTGCACAAGGTCACGTGAGTGAGAGCCCTGTGGTATGCCCAACAGTTAAGTAAGTCAAGGGAACCCTGGTTTAGGATGGTTCCAGAGCTGGGGAGAAAGAAACAGGATGACTTGCATGGTTAAGCCCCCACTGACTGTATTTTACCTTTCATTTAGTTTAGGTTTTTCTCTGCTTAGTGTTAGTTTTACTCATACATAGTCTTCCCTATTCTATAAATGTGTAATTCCAGCACCATTGCCCTCCTGTACCCACTTAACTGACCCAGGGATTGTTGATTGATACCTTACTGGGTCTCTTGGATGTTATTACCAAAAAATACACAAATGTGCATTTATTTATTTATTTATTTATTTGGTACCAGGAACTCAGAACCTTGTGCTTGCCAGGCAGGTGCTGTGCCACTGAGCTATATCCCCAACCCCAAATATGCGTTTAGATTATCTTGCTATTAGCTTTCTTGTTTAGTTCTTGGTCATGGTTGTTGGTGTGTGGCATTATATTGTGTTGTGTTATGTTACCCCACAATTTCCTACCTTTATGTGTTGTATCATCTTTTCAGTGGCATTGCCCATGCTGTTAGTACCAAAAACTATATGTGTATATTTTTAGACTGTTATTCTTAAAATATAGCATCATCCTCTCCTCTTCAGTATATGTTGCTGACTGCTTCGTGTCAGTGTGACTGAGAACCGCTGAGGAACCAGGCAGTCCCATCCTTGTAGCTACTCACGCACAGGTCTCCCCTGCAGAAGTTAATAGCTAAATGGTCACTGTGGCCTGTGTCCACTTACTGTCCTTACTTCATGCTTTTTCTTTGTTTCCATGATTTATGTCCATAGGAAATTTTATATATTTTCAATCCTGGGTCCCCAAGTAAATATTTAATAAATCCTAATTCTTTTTTATAATTACAAAAAATGCTGAGTTGCAGCTTTTAGAGTCTTCTCTGTGAGGACTCCTGCTTTATTGCAAGGCAGTTTGGTTGGAAAATTCAGCACGGTGGTCATGGTCAAAGCTGTACCGTGTGGAGAAGTCCCTGGGAAAGTGCCGTGGGTCCAAGTCCTGGGTCCTCGCTGCCTGCTGGCCCTGGGGTTCCATCTGCTGCTGTGAATACCGGCTGCCAGAGGAGGAGAAAAGCCAGGCTTGATACCTGCTTGCCTGCCTGGCTGACTGTGTCTAGACTTCAAAAAACATTTTAAAGGGAAATATGATATGAGTGGGAAAATAACCATCATGTTCTCCCTTCTTCTGAATATTAATTTTAGACAAAACAATAATACACCCATTACTGATACTCAGGAAAATCAATGCCATTTGACTGGATGCTCCTGAAAATGTTTCACTTATTTCTGGAGTCACACCTATACTTTTTCTTCTGGTTCTCACTTTTTTCTCAAACTAACTTTTGTAGTAGTGTATTACCCTCATTCCGATGGAAACTTAAAATATGTAAGATCCATAATATTAATACAGTCCCTACCAAATTAGCTATAACCCCCCCAACAAAAATTCTTTAAAGATTACCTTTTTAAAAATAATTCACAAGAGAGGTATTACATGCCACCACAAATGGTTGATAGATTTTTTCCAATAGGAGGTAGCATTGTACTTCGGAGGAATTATTGAGCTATGAGTGGATTACTAGAAGGCAGATGGTGAGATTTAGGGCAAAATATTACAGAAAGCTCTTTATTCACATATGTGGTTAAATAAACCAAAAAAATTCAGTAAAAAGGTTATGCTGTAAAAATAATGCCACATTATAGTCTAATATTTAAAATTAAGAAACATAAGTATTATGTATTGTGAACAAGTACCATAAAAGGTAGAGGATCAAGAAATGGATGGGAGTGGGCAGGGAGAGAAGGGAAGGAGAAGAAAAGCAGTGAAGGCATGTTCCTTTCCACTAAGACAGTGCTGTATACCTCGGTTCAGAAAATAAGATGACCTATTATAGTGAAATTTCATTTTCATTTTGTAATTGGAGAAAGCTGCCAAAATCTCAGGTGAAATATGTTGAATTCCTAGAGTACGTTATCACCTGAAGGCACTTGTATATGCTATAGTACATAACACGGTGCTTAACATGTATCCCTGAGAAACAAAGACAGGTATTATAGTCCCAGAATAGTCTGTATTCATAATGTGAGTGAGCTTTATAAACAGAACGTGGTAGCTTATTGCAAATAGTATTTATTTCTTCAGAGAAAGCACACTACTTATTGGAAATTTATAATACTCAAAACCAGCTTCCTGATTATCATCAAGCCATTATTTCTCAACTGACATGCAGCCCCAAGTGTCCGTAAGTTACTATTTTATCTGTGGTTTCTTGATATTTCCTGATAATAATGTACTTGCTGTTTTACCTTATAAACAAAGTGTGAAATTGAAGTATTAAACTTTTTTTTCAGATAGGAAAGGCAAATACTGCTTTTCCACACATCCTTTTAGAGAAAATATTAAAAAAAAAAAAAACCCACTTCCCAGGCTCTGGAGTGCTCATGGGCTGTGTATACACTTTGAATTCGTACCACAGTGTCCCTAGAAGGTAATGTAGGAAGATTAATGTTTTTGGAGAAGAGTTCAAAGTGTTTGTCGCCTTTTTCAGGTTAATCACCAGGCCAGTTGTAGGACGAAGAACTCTGACTCTTCTCTCAGACATGTTATTTCATGTTCATCTAAAATAGACTCCCTGTTTCCTTTCTAAGAAATGTGATAATATCCTCATGGTAGGTTGTGATCTGAGAGTTAAAGGGGTAAATCGAAAATAGTGACAATTCTCTGAGGGCACAGTGGGGTCTGCAGCCTGCAGTGTTGACAGTTAGACAGTTAAATGACTGTGGAAATGCAGGTTGTTCCATAATGTTAATAAAGTAACTTGAGTTCCTTTTTTTTATACTCAATTATTTCATCTGAATGTTTCATGTCTGACATTGATTCCATCATTCAATACATGAATATCCTTACACATAAAATTATTGCAAAGCAGTTCTAAGATACTTAGAAAATTAACTAGCAATATTGCTAGGAGGTACTACTTGTGAGTTTGGGGATAGTTCACTGACTGTAGACAGAATAGGTGAGACCAGTTTGGGGCCGGATTTTTGTCACAGTGGTTTTGAGCATAGCATGGAAATTAGTCATTAGTTCTGAGCTGCTGAGAACTGCTCATTGATAGTCTAGCACTACCACCACATAGTCTAGAAATATCTCTGCTACATTCAAAACATGGCACCTAATGTACCACAGTCAGTAAGAGAATGCCCTCAGCTTCAGGAATTTTAGAATTCATTAAGAGTCATGAGAAACTATATATATATATATATATATATATATATATATATATATATATTGCAGGGAAAAGCAGAACTATAAAATATACAGCAAATTAATGATTTCAAAGATACTTAATTGAGTCGCAGACATTCAGTATCATGAATTATTCAGTTAATAAAAAAGTTAGAAACTCAGGTCTTTGTCATTGATACACCTTGGAGTTTATATATATATTTATAGAAATGCTTGGGTTTTCATTTGCAAATCTGGATGAATTTTAATGTTATCGCCTATCAAACAGGGTATGGCATATATTGATATCATATATTTCAAAGAACACAAAGTATTTGTAAAACTTTGCTCCCATTACCTATCATAGAATATATATTATAAGAATTTATTAAAGATGGCAAAAACATAATAAAATAGCTATCAGTGGCATGAAACAGTGAATGTACATACACTTGGTGAGATTTTGTTTTGTTTTTCCCTCTTAGACTTTCCAGCAGAACAAGATTTATTATTGCTGCACCTTTCCTATGGAAATCAGGTTTTCTAAATGGGTGAATTAAAGCTCATTGTAAATTGCTCAAGGAAATATTGGAGTCCTTTGTGCTGCAGGGCTTCCAATGTGCGTCTTTTAACCTTTGATTCCATTTAAAGGAAAATTTCCAGAAAGATTTATTCTTCCGTAAGTGACATTTTTAGATGCTGTACGTGATGTGTGGAGACAGTGAAGAGTGCTGAAGAAATAATTTGAGTTCTTTGAAAACTGAATTTCATTGGTGTTTTTAGAGTTCTCACTTTTGCCACACTCTGAGTATATGTATCTTTAAAAATTATGTCCTTACACATATTCTAAATGTCAAATATAGCTAGTAGACTATTCTGAGAGTGCCGAAGAGTAATGCTTTCATTCTTCTGCACTTCCTTTTAGAACAGATATGCTACTAGCTATATGCGACGTACTTTTTTGTTATGTTTGACATTCTTGTGTGTGAAGGTGTGGACAACTATTTCGAAGAAAACGAAACATTGTGGTAGCCACTGGTGATTTCCTGTTGTCTTGTTTTGAAGTCCTGTGTTGCTTGCATTGTTCTGTTCTGATTTGCTTTGTTTTGTTCTGTTTTGTTTTATTCTCTTTAAAATAAAATTTAAAAAAGAGAGGGAGTGTGGAACTTGAATGTAGTCATTCCTGAATGCATATCGTTAGCCAGTTTTAATTTTGATTCAAGGAATGCTCAGTTGTTTAAATTTCATGTTTATTTCAAATAATGTCTAAATAGATGGAAAATCCTCAGTGTAGTTAATCAGTAATGCTTTGTGTAATTGAACACTAAGGGATTTTTCAGCCTCCGAATGTGTCCTACTTGTTCAATGTAATCAGCAAAAATAGTTTTAAGATACAGATTACATAACAGAGTTGCTAAAATGAAAAAGACTGGAAGGATTTTTTCTTTTCTTTTTAAAGTCAGAGCTGACTGTATCTCTGGAAATTTAGTTTTTACTCTCCCTGTTTTTGTAGTAACGCTGCATTAAGATGTCAGGTCAAAATATTTTTTTCTTTCTCTCTCTGTTTTGATATTTCATTTGAGAACCAATATTTCAAAAATGTAGTGATTTAGTACAAATTCCTTAGTTCCAGTCAGATAAATAAACCTTACCAGATTCTGTGGACTGATTTATGGATAGGACTCTGAGGGATCGCGAGCCCTCTTTGAGAACGTTGGAAGCAGTTCTGAATTCTGAGTTCTATTGACTTGTTTCCCGAGAGAGAGGCTGAGTGGGAAGGAAACCTTCTTTCTCCACGGACTGAGGGGCTTAGCAAAGCGTTAACTTTCTTTTGTTAAAGGTCGGTAGTTAAGAAAAATAAAATCAAAAACCAGACAAGTAGTAAGGCCAGCGCTGAGCCGGCCTCCTGGCGCCAGCCAAGTCCCTGTGGCCCTGGAAATGACTGGCGCAGGTACTTGAAATCCAGAGAAGACCCTCGGACTTCTTTATGCAGTGATTTTTATTTCTTTGCAGTCAAAGTTTGTATCGTTTTCTCTTTAAGAAATATATAGTGTAAATCTTCCTCTTTTGGACCTTACCCAGGGTTTAAAAAAAAAAAAAAAAAAAGGCACTGGGCAAGTGTCACAGAACCGAATGATTTGTCTCTGCTTTTCTCAGGCCCAGACCGCATTTTTCCTAAAGGGAAGCGATGGAAGGGTCCCAGCAGCTCAGAGGCTCAGCCTGTGACCTGTGAGAGGAACCTAAGGCTCCCAGAGGGCATGGTACGGTGAGAGGGACCCGGAGTCCGCCCGGGGCCCAGCTGCCGCCTACCGCGGGACCCGGTGGACCCCTCAGTGTGCTGGAGCCCGGCGGAGGGGCCGGCTGCCCACTGCCCGCTGCCCGGCCAGGACGCCCGCGAGGTTTCGCGATCCTCCAGACGTGGAAGCATGTGGTAGCCTGTGATCACCTAGGGAAGGGTTCTTAAATTATCCATTTCGGAATTTACTTTATAAATAAATTATAAAATATTTTATGTGGGAGGGCCACATAATGTATTTAAGAGACCAGTTAGAAACAGAAAAAGACTGTTTTTGGATAGCAGAGAAAAACAATCTATCCTTCTCCATTTGAGAGAGGTCTCCCCTTACTGTCACTTGGCCTATGTTGCTTATTCTGTCTGCCACTGATTGCTCAAGAACACTGAGGTGACACATGTAACAACAGAAAATTAAGACCTCAGAAAGAGAACATAAAAAATTAAAGCTTTAATATTAAATTATTAAAGGGAAATTTTAAAAAGAATACTAGCAATAAATCAATTTTATTAAATTTAATTAATTAAAAAGAGGAAAGGTAGTCATTTATATCTTCTGAAGGAGACTGCTAAGAACTATTGAATGTTTCACAATTTTTTTTTTAAAGAAGAAAAATAAAAGATGTGAAAAGTTAATCTGAATACAACGGAAAGAATGAAAGGAGCTACTGGCACACATTTAAAATGAAGTTCGTTTGAGCGATCGCAGGGAAGCCGCCTGACTTTGTAAAGGTAGCCTTGTGAGAAATTATACGTGGGGGCAAGGAGAACAGGAAGCACCTTGAAATGGCCCTCTGAAATACAGCGGCACCAGAGGTGGGGGCTCTGGGGACCTCAGCGTCAGGCGAGCTGATCTGGGGAGGGCCAGACAGGACAGCAGAGGCCTCCGTCCATGGCTTCTGTCCCTCGGTTCCCCGGAACTCCTGAGAGGGCAGGGGGCTGCGCCCGCGGTGAACAGTCATCCATCGGCCCTGCCGCTGCTGGCTGCGCATGGTCCTGAGGGCTGCCGCGCCATCCCCGTGTGTCTGCAGGGCCCCGTGGGGGAGAGGCTACCCTCTGCCTGGAGCTCTTCATGGAGCAGTCAAGGCAGAGAGCCCTTCCTTACCCAGTCAGCTCATTCATAACCTCATACTTTAAAACCAAGGTTTAATCCAATATTGATATTTTGCATTCAGTTTCTTTTAATTTAAAAATCATTATGAGCTTTGTAAAGCTTCCTTTTGAAAACTCAGTAATTGACGGAATGATTTTGTTGTCTCTGAACCTGAATTTCCCCGGTTGAAACTGTCTACTTATCTTCCCTCTGACTTCCCATGTCTCAGCTTTCTATCCAGCACACACACACACACGCACACACACACACACACACACACACACACATGCATGTCTGTGAAATAGCATTTCAACTGTCCAAGAATTTTGGGAGTGAGAGAAAAACATTATACGAAGTCTGGTAGCTCACATTTTGAGTGCAGAGAAGCGGTGTTTGGGTCTTGGAGAGTGTGGTGGGAAGGGCAATGTGGGGACCTGCACACCGGAGGCCGTTGTTGGAGTGCATCTTTATACATCTTGGTCTCAAAGGTGGGCTGGGAAACACAGGCATGCACTTCACGTCACAAACTAGGATGCAGGTTAGCAAAGATAAACATGGGCAAGATTATCGTGGTCCCACACTTTCTCTAACCTTTCAGTCCAAGCTGAGTTCTTCTATTTTATTTTCTCTCAACCTGCAGGGACCAAACATAACCACCTAGTTGGCTGGCATTTCACAGGAAGTGAATTTGCAATTTCTTACTCCCCTGTCTTTCTGTGTACGGTGTTTTGTTTGTCTTGAAGGCTTCTCAGTCTTGCCGTCATAGGAAATCATGCGAATTATGGCACTCCTTAAATGTCAGCTTCCCTTCTCTACCTTGCTCCACACAGTCATTGCAAACATAGAATGTATTTTCCCCCCTCTTTCCTGTGTTGATATTTTGCTCACTCAGCTGTTTTGTCACATGTCATACTGTTTATACTGACTTGCGTATTTATCTGCCTTTCCTTGTCCTAAATTGATAGGTTCCTGAGATGGGGCACAAACTCTAAGGTTCTCAAACCTGCACTTGGTGTGTTATATGCATTAAAGAAGTGTTCCTTGGTTATAGAAATTGAAGCCCTCCTCTTGGGTACTTATTCAAGGCTTTTAAAGGCAGTTTCAGCTTTTTCAGTCATTGAGGTACAGTCAAGGCTAGAATATACACTGTGGTTCTAGGTTTGCTTTGGAGTTTTTCTCTATTTCCTGTTAGCTCAGGCTTTTTTTTTTTAATCACATAATCCACTTTTCCCCATTTTTATATAAATTGTGAAGATTCTTTGATTTATCTTCTTATAAACTATACATAATTTTTTTTTCTTTTTTGGTACCGGAGTTTGAACTCAACCTCCAACTTGCCAGGCAGGTGCTTGTGCTACTGAGCTAAATCCTCGGCCCAACTATACATAATTTTAAGAATAATGAGAAAAATTTTTTTCTGCATTCGAGACTTTAAATACGTCCCTGATTTTGCCAGTTAACTGACTTCTTCATGAAGAAGCTGTGTTTAGGATCTTTAGAGAAACAGAACCAGCAGCTGGGGTGGGTGTGAATAGATAGATTATGAAGATAGATTAATATGAAGATTAGTTTGCATGATTGCGGAAGCTAAGAAATCGTGATGCCTGCAGCCAGGAAGCTGAGGACCCAGGAGAGCTAATGTATGGTTCCAGCCTGTGTCTTGGGCCTGAGAACCAGTACAGGAGACAGTGAAGACTCCAGCACTTTGGGACCTAAGGAAAGCTCATGTTCCATCTGAATCTAAGCCCTGGAGAAGACCAGCACTACAGTTTGTGCCATCAAGCAAAGAGAAACAGCTCTCTTTCCAAATCTGACTTTTGATTTGATGAGGGCCTTTGGTAGCTTGAATGAGACCCCTTCCATCGGTTAGAACAACCTGCATTACGTAGTCTGCCCTTTCTGATGTCACTCTCATCCAGGAACAACGCACAAACGTGTTTCGCAGCGAGGCTTAGCCAGATGTCTGGGCGCCCTGCAGCCTGGTCAGGCCGTCACCGGGACTGGGCTGTGCCTGTACAATTTACCAGGGATGCCAAGTGTTTGATTTAAGGAAAGGATTTCTGTCTCCAGAGGGTATAAGTTATTTCACCTTGTCAAAGTAATGAAATTAAAATGTTTTTGAAAATTTTGGAGTTTAGTCTCACTTTAACAATTCCTTTTTAATCATGAAAGAAGTGTGGAGTGAAAAAGACCTCATATATTTTATTTAGACATAAGACAGGAGTCTCGAATGATTTCAAGAGCTAGAAAAATAAGAGAAATACATTGTGTATATGCCAAGTGAAAATGGAAATTGTGGTACATCAGGAGATTCAAATCTTGTCTTACAGATGTGTAAATTGTTAATGTAATCCTAAGCCTTTTGTTAAGATCCTCACCCTTTTTTTAGTTTTTAACTAGCAATATGGCTTTGGGAATTAATTTGGCAACTCTCAGGTTTTTTTTTAATACATGGGTAATCTATGTTCAAAATTCTTGGCATGCATTTTACCTGTCGTTTAACTTTCAGAGGCTTTGAAATAACACCTTTGCTGATTTAAAGGAATCTAACATAGACTCTTAAGGAAAGTAGCACATCATTTTCTTACAACAACATAATCTGCTTTCCAGTGATGCCATAATAAACAGGTCTGTTGTTTGTGAAATATCAAGACAGAAATAATGTGATCATATTTTTGTATCAAAAACTTTGCATATTGATGTAGTTCATGAGGTAATGAGAACGGATCTCTTCATAATAAGGAGCAGGGCTCTACACGAGTCACCCCGTCTATGTCCAACTCCATGTGTGTCTGCTTTCTAAAGACTGACAAATGCTTCCTGTTGTAAGTAGGATAACTTCCAATACATATGTGTTGGTGTGCGTTGATTTTTCTTATTCAAAGGCTTTTCATATAGTGCCGAAGTCTTCAAACTATAATTTAGAGTGAGACAGCCCCTGAGGATTTATGGAGTCATTTTCCCTTTGGCTGAAGCCCTGGATGGTCACAGACCAGTAGATTTAAAAAGGCAGCCGAACCTGTCCAAGACCAACATAAATCTTCAGAGGCAGGGAAAATGGTGCCTGCTTATTAAATTAGTGAGAATATAGTATTTGGCAGCTACAAATAAATGATGTTTCCCCCTGAAGTTGGAGACCAGACTGTTAGAGATGCGTGATGTTGACTCACGTTTGTGAGGTTTAACTGCATTAGTTGAGAATAATTTGCGTGTTTCATTGTGCACTTACTTTGGAGTTCTTTTCAAATTTGACTAGATAAATTGGTTCACCTTTGCCCAAAAGTTCCCAAGTATGAAGACATTTAAAACAATTTTTTCCCAGCACACAGAGATTAACCAAGAATGTAAGATGAAGATGAACCCACTGTCTCAGATTCTCCTGCAGTACTCCAGTATTTATGTCCTCAGGTTTTCAGAGTACAGCAGTGGATTCACCACTGGTTTTCTGCATCTATTTTCTATTGGTCCTCTGGATTCATCAGAATTATTAATTTTAGTCTTGTGTAAATAGAACTTTTTCTCTTGGTGATTCATTATAGGAAACCATTCTTACTGATTTCATTAGAGGAAGCAATTCTTACTGATTTGAAAGAAAACATGTTTATCCTTGGCAGATTTTGATATTTTTCTATGTGTCATGGGAGTTTTTCTAAGTTTCTTAGTCTTTTTTAAAAAATAAAAACAAAATAAATTTTAGGATGGAGACTTTCTAAAGTTGATGAGCTCGCACGCACTTTCTAGTGTGTCTTCCCTTCCTAGCGTGTCTTCCCTTTCTAGCGTGTCTTCCCTTTCTAGCATATTTTCTGAGAAAACACTGCACAGCTTTCTCAGTCAGGAAGTGTGGGAAAGGGTACTGAGGAAAGGCAGGTGTCTTCACTCCCCCCCCCCAGCTTCAAAGAGGCTAAGAGATGAAATTGTTGATAACAGGTTATATTTGGAGCTGTGTTTAATTAACAGACTATGCTGTGTTTCTATGGAAATGAGAATTATTTCTTCTAATTCCAATATTAATATCCCGTGGGTAGAAACTCTAGGTACAAAATGTAGGATGGCTATTATGCTGTAATTACTGTCTCTTTCCCCTTTCTTTAAAGTTAAATCAGGATCTCTGTTTTTCTGTTAATTTTTCATGTGATGCTTATTATCTGACCTAATGACATACCTACTAATAACATTACATCTCTTCATATTTAATGAGTATATTCTGTTGCAGGAAATGTCCACATTTTCAGTGTTAGTATAGCTTAGTTTTATAAAACATAGCAAAATATTCTGTCTTTGAATTGAAAGTTACTGCATCCACTTTCTGTTTGTCCTCTGGATTCATAAGAATTATTAATTTTATAGTTCTTAAAGTTGGTTTTGTATATTTCTAGTTAGATCATAGTTAAGATAAATGCATTCATTAAATGCACCCTTATTAAGACTGATTAAGTTTCTCTATATACCAGATATTTCTCAGGATACAAATAAAATTGAATCTGAAAGGGCAAGTAGGACTTTTGATCAGTGGTGATGATGGTTATTATAATTATATTTCATCTCACACAGAAGTTCAGTAGCTTCTAACAATGACATCACTGCTTATTGTGTGGACCAAATTCTCACTGCCCCCCACCTTAGAGATGCTGGTGACAGGGAGAAGAAGTGAGATGATACTGCACAATCTGGTACAGTGAACGACGAATACAGTAGCAAACCATCAATGTTAGCTGCCACTCGTCTTTTGATTGTATGGATGAAGAGGCTGAAGCTCTAAATAACTTTGCCACAATTAAAAAGTGGTTTGCGCCAGGGTTTGCACTGAGGGAGTTTGGTCCCAGGATCCAGAGCCTCAGCCATTGGATTGTAAAGAAGCGTTCCGATGGGCTTGAGAGCTTGGGGTGGGGAGTTGCGGGGTGGATCAGTGCATACAGGACTGGGTGCTCAGCGTGATTCCAGGCTACCTGCGGGGGCCTTGCGAGGCCTTGGACAGAAACTGAGATGTGACCTGGAGGCAACGTGAAATCAGTACAAAATTACATATTCTGCAGCTCCCTTGCATTTAAACAAAACAAAACACCACTGCATCTCTTGTTGATTTAAACAAGTGTATCTTCTAAGCCAGTACTACATTTTCAGTGAAGAAATGTGAAATAAAAGTCCAAGTGGGAGAATGCTTAAAGCTTAAGGACTTTCCAGGAGAGAAATCTCCCCCGGTGTTATATACTGAAGCTTTTTAAGGTCCAGGCACTGTGGGGTCATAAACTCTGACTTCGCACTGCTTTGGGTTCATTTCACTCAGGGATTCCAGCCCCAGTCAGCTAAGTGCATTGGAGCTATGAGGAGCTGTGCAAGCCCCGCCACAGGGATGAGGCCGCTTATGTCCACAGCCGGCACACCCTCTCCCTGGGCAGAGGCCGACAGGAGAGGCTGGGGCCTGTGCAGACTGAATATGGACAGTCGCGATTGCCCTGGGCCAGCTGCACGGCTGGGCACCTTGTGCCACTTCCCAGTTTTCTGGGCTCACCAGGGTCCTATCTTTGGATTAATCCTCCTTTGCTACCATGCTGAATGCTTAACCATATGTGAACATGGGCTTCACATGTTCTTGATGCTCTCGGGCCCCATCAGTTATATTCTGACTCCTAGATTTGTGAGTTAAGGATCCCATGCCAGGAGGCCCTCTGTGTCTGCTGCCCATTTCACAATAAAAGCGTCTCTCTCAGTGGAACTCTTTTTCACTGTACGGGGCCTAGATTGGCACCACGGGCGAGTGCATTCCATGCCATTCTCCTGGCCTCCATTTTATTTTATTTTATTTTATTTTATTTTATTTTATTTTATTTTATGTTATGTTATGTTATGTTTGAGACAGGGTCTTGCTGTGTATTCCAGGCTGCCCTCATACTCACTGTGCAGCCCAGGCTGGCCTCAAACTTGTAGTGACCTCCTGCCTCAGCCTCCTGAGTGCTGGGATTGCAGATGTGCACCACACACCTGGGTTCTCTGAATTCATTGACACACCGCCACATTATCCTGTGTACACAGTTGGTTTACTATTGTTCTAATCATGTGTTTCAGTTTACTTTGTGTACTCATAATCAGATCATTATTTATTTGTCCAATGGCTTCACTTTCTGAGAGAATTCATGATTATAGATTCTTTAGAATTATCCCATATGTTACCTTCATGTTGTAGATGAAATAATTAAGTTCGAAATTTACATGAAAGTGAGAGTAATTGGCAGAGAAGATTGAATGATAGATTATAACCAAAAGTATTTGCTAAAATAGAGAAATGAGACTAGAGATCCAATGTCATCTAGGCAACAGAGCAGGTTAGTGCAGTAGCAGTGAAAAGATTCAGATGAGTTCAGGGGACACAGACACCTGTTTATCCATCATTATCAGTAATCGGATTCCTTCTGGAGTTTTTAATGTTCAGCAGTTTGAGAGTCAGGAAGATGGCAGTTTAGAGGATAGCAAGAAAACTGATGACTGTTGCAGGGGACCTGGAAAGTGGACTGAAGAGCAATGGAATAGTTACTTTTTTCTGGAGGATAAAAAATAACTAATGGAATCCTAGAGTTGCTAAGCACCTGAAGATATCTTTAAACAAATTTCATGAATTGATTTCTTGCAGTTTAATATTAGACCAATTTTGGGGGATTTCAAAATATAGAACTTGCAGAAAACATCATGACAAATACTTGGATTATGTAATCATTTGAGATACTAGAATTTTATTTGTGCATTTCTTTCTCACAGAAGCTCTTATCCATCTGTATTTGTTTAGAATATGAATGTCTGATTTAAAGACCAAAAGCCTATCAATCAAAACCTTTCCCACCTGCTCTCTCTTAAGGGACTATCAAAGTAGTAAATTAAATGAAACATTGTTTTACTACTTGCCCATCATAAAATATTACTGGTTCCAGGTGAGTGCCTACTTACAAGGGTCCTTTGAAGATTAATAGGGATTTAAGTTAATGGAATACCATGTAAAGAAAAATTTTACCTCACAAAGAAAAGTGAAAGTTAAATCAGAAAAAATAAATTTACAAAAATAAAAAAGACAAACTAAATATACCTAAAGTAAAAAGTTCTTATACATGTTTTAAAGAAAAGGTGGAAAAGGAAGGAAAAGGATATGAAGAGATAATCCATTACAGGGAAAAAAATTGTTCATAAAATTGTTTTTAATATCCCTTTTAAACAACAATCGAATAATTGAATTTAAACAAGATATAATTTTATCACAGAATTAGCAGTGATTGAAATATGATGCCACTTGCTACTGGGACTAAGTGAGATAACCTGTACTTTCATATTTCAAGAATGGAAAATGGCTTAATTATCTGTGATGTTAATGAATATATTATGAAATATTATTCAGCCGTGAATTTTACTCACTTTTTTACAGATTAAGATTAATGAAATTTCTCATAGGAAAATCCTAATTGAAAATACCAAAAAACAAAATCATGTTTTATAGTATGACTTGAACATTTCTATATATGAAAAGACCAGGGTGCAGAGAAAGCACTGAAATTTTATCCTTTTGAAGTTTCGTTCATTTTCTTTTTTCTCTCCATCACACACCATACACTGTGTAAGTCGCCAGAGAGAATTGACGAAGTTTGTTGTCTCCACATCTTCCTTCCCTTGGATGCTTCCTCTTGCTTGGAAAACATAAAAGCCAAAAGCAGCAAAGTGCAGAAGTCGCCCTTGAGCCCAGGAGTGTTAGTGAGGGACTGTGTGGAAACTCAGAATTGCCAGTGGTCGAAGCAGTCTGGTTGTTTGAACCTGGTCTCATTGCAAAACTTGGGTTCCATCATTTCTTATAAGTGCACCCGATGTGTTTCCTTGTAGTTTTTATACATACAAATTATAGTTTTGTACATGCAAATCATAGTCTTTATATATGCAGGTATACTTTGGGTGCTTTGGGAAGGCTTTTTACATTAATTTGCACTACCTTACAAAGACCACCATTCTAAATTAGAGACGAAACCTAAAACATAGCCACCCCTGGAAGTGATAGCATACCACCTGTGACCATGGAGAAGAAACAAGGACCCCAGCCTTCTTGTCTTCAGCCCCAATTAGTGAGGCCTCACTCGATGTGAGTTTAATACACCCATGATCATAATTACAAATCTTGACATTTAGATGCTCCCAAAGTCAACACCCATCTCAGCAGGGTTGGCCACATGATCACCACTGAAGGAGATGTAGAGCAATTAGAAACTAAAGGAAAAGGTTAGCTCTACCACTCTGACAGGAGCAGTTCAGCAACTAAGCCCACCTGCCATTGGAGTGTTAATTTTTTTAAATATTGGCTTCAAAGACTTGTCACCCATGACAGGGAAAGTCTGAGTCTAAATGGAATATTTAAGAGAAGCGCTTCCTCACCCTCAGTCAGGCTGCACGCTGACCTTTTCATCGTCTCCACCAGTTGCTCAGCTGTCATGCAGTGCCTGCGAAGGTAGAGCATCATTGGACCTGTCATGAGGTCAGTCAGCAGTGCTCAGGCCAATTTGCTAAATGTATCTGTGCTAATGAGCCTGTTCCTTAAGCAATCTGAAGAAAGGTAGTACTGATTAATAACCAAGTCATTTTCAGAGAGTTATGACCTTCCCTGTATTCAGTGTCTTCTGCTATCTGTTGTACCTGGCTTTGGGGGAGCTCTTATCTGAAATATGGAACACGCTGCTGCACAGAAAGCCACCCAAACTCACGTTTTAAGCTACAAAGGTGACAGTCCCAGGGACAGGTATGCTCACAGCACCTACATCAGACCCACACTGACCTATTTAGTTAAACTCTTTTGTGTGACTTGCAAACTACAGATACTCATATATCTCGCATGTATGCAAAATACATCACTTTGAAATTTTTAATGCTGTAGTAAGATCTCATTGTTTTTTTCTATCAAGCCATTAGTTCTTTATCTGCCTTTACAAGGTGGTGGCTTTGTCATCATTCTCTGTAGAGGTTTGTTATCTGGGAGCTGTTGGGTTGTCTTAAAAGCAGAGAGATGTCTTTTTTCTCTTACAAAATAGGCTGCTCTATTTGTAGCCAAGTCTCATAAATTATAATACTTGTCAAAATACATGAATAGTATGTTTGTTATATTCATGACTTAAAATCACATTTTGATTGCTTACTCATTAATCCACAAAATTAAGCAATACACCCGGATTGCAGTCATTAGTGCAAATAAGCAGGGCTTTTCTAACAGTCAGGTATCATGGAGAACACTGCAGCTGTGTTGGTTTTCAAACTAGGTATGCGAATGCACAAGTTAGTTTTACAATTTCAAAAGATTTCCTCTGGAAAAAAAATTGAATGCATAGCTGTAGTTCACCAGGAGACAGAATTGGGATTATTACAGACTAAGTAGATTTTAGATAGAGAAATGGTAAAATGCAATTTCATGCTGAAACCCAAGGTTGGACAGAAACTTTTGCTGTGTATAGGCGCACACGTAGTTGTGAGCGTGACCTTTAATCCTGACAGGGTGGAAAAGGCAGGGTACAGGGATACAGTGTCCACAGAAGTGTTGACATTCTTCTAACCAAGGCTTTGTGCTCCTTGGACATAGCCGAGAACTTAGATCATTCATTTACCTGTGGGATTTTTCCTGTGTATGAAGTCCCACAGTAGGAAGTTAGACTATACAGTCAGTTACACTTCATTTCTCTCAACTGAGGGTTCTGGAGCTGTTCTTAAAGGATTTCCTATCAGTATAAAATAAAATAATAGGTGTAAGCATTAGAAAAGTACCTATCAGGGGCTATATCTGTATTCATCAAAATGCTTATTCTTAATGATGTGTCTCATGGTTTCAAGTAACTGATATCTGCCTGCGGATGAAGGCAGGTAAATCAAAGGCCCTGTGTGGGGAGTGGTGGAAGAGGCCTGGGCACACGGTCGTGGGGACACCAGGAAGCCCACGAAGGGACCATGGGGAGTGGAGGGTGGGGCCTCTGACTGTAATTTCACATCCCTGAGAGAGCTTGATGAAGAACTTGAGGCTAGCCCAAGACTGTGTTTAGATCCACGTGGAAAGCCCCTTTGGCAACAGAGTTATGACGAACGGCCTGCTTCAGAAGGCAGAGGAGCATCCAGGTCCTTTCTGTTCCGGGCGATGGACAGGCCTGGCTGGGCAGGGCAGCAGTCAGTGGCCCTTCCTGCAGGGAGCATTCAGCCTCAGCGCCAGCCCTCACCACCCTCGGGGCTCCTTCGCGTTTGGGTGGGCGGCTGTGCCTGCGCGGTGACTACCAAGGCCAAAGTCCGAGACCGTTCGACCTTTGGTTTGGTGATAGAATAGAAATTGTAGGGAAATAGGACAAATAATAGAAATTGTCTGGAAGTAGAGCGGGTGAAACAATCTTGTAAATGCATGGAATCCTTCCTAAACTATATAATATTTTCCATATGCTAGTTTATATTTTCTACTGTTGAATATGCTTAGCGTATTCTTAAAAGTTAAGGCAAGGTATGTGACTTTGTTAGGAATAACTTGAAGAAGGACCCTTTTGTGTGTGTGTGTGTGAGTGTGTGTGAGTATGTGTGCATGCGTGTGTGTGTGTTGAGTGTGTGAATGTGTTGCGAGTGTGTGTGAGTGTGTGTGCGCAAGTGTGTGCGAGTGAGTGTGAGTGTCCATGCACTTTCAACTCCGCGGCCGCACAGTGTCTCCTGCCCGGCAGTGCACATGCTCCTGAGCCCTCCCGCTCCCTTAAGACAGAAGAAACCCGAGCAGCCAGGTAGTCCTGTGCTGGCTGATTGGCAAGCAAATCCACCTCGTGAGTCGGGGTCACCTGTGAGAACTTTCTAGCCTATTTAACCTCAGTGTTTTATCTTCAATTTTCTTGTGTCTGTTATTTTTAATATATGCATTTCAAGGGCAGTGAGAATATTACCGTTGACTAGGAAGGCATACTGAGTTTCGCTTTCGTATTATCCTCGTGGTGCCTGTGTGCTAGGACGAGGGCTTCGTGGGGGACGCTTTGCCTTAGGGCTGCCGTGGGAGTGAGGGCGCAGAGGACAGGCTTCCCGGGGTAGAGCAGAGGCGAGCTGTTGTCAACAGGGAAAACAAAGAGTACAGCCAAAGCAAAGTCAGGGGTTTTTTCAAACTTAAGGGGTTACATATCATATTAAAATTTTCAATTCAGTCAGTCAGAGGAAAAATATAACTCAGTATAACATGCATATAATGTATACCTGACTTCTTGGCAGTTTGCTACATAATTAAAGAAGGTAAATGTATTTTGGGCTGAAATGTGGGAACTTTTTAATAAGTATATTTTTTGTTGGTATGAGGCAGTTTAATCAGATGCTGCTTTAAAAATTGATAAGGATAAATGAGATTCTTCGTATAGTTGAATAAATCTTGTTATTTTCTTTAGAATGCATTGTAAAGCTGTGAAGTTTATAAAGCCTGCTATTATGGATTTTCAGTTTGAGGAGGAATGAAACTAGGTGTATCTCATTTACTGAGTATGAGTCAGAGCTCCTGTGTACTTGCTCTGTGGACACGAGGCGCGACACCGGCATTTAGTGAAGATGCTGATGGAGGCCTGCTGATTTTGAAACTCTGGATTAAATGGTTTTAGCCAGCTGTCAAAATTCTATGAAGGAAAGGCCCTCTTTGAAACCTTTGTTTAAAGTGGCATAAAATTAGCTGTCTTAGCCAATTGGTATTTAGTTACAAGCAGACGCATACATTTAAATGAAATTCTGCAGTATTTCAGTCCTTTTTCAAAGGTGATAATGTGCTTTCCTCTACTTGTGAAATTGTTGTAATTTCACAGTCATACTTAGATTTAATTGTGTTTAAGATTTGAGACAAATGATTCCAATTTTATTTTGTAGGATACTTATATTTTTTCCTTTGTCTTTTACTTTTTCTTAATAGTTGTTGGTAACATGCAATACGTAGAAAACAGTGAAAAAAATACATATTGTTAAGTTTAACAATTTAACCCAAAAAACTCGATATGGAGAATAAGCCTTTCTTTGTATTAGTTCATTAGTTTACTTGACATGTAATTAAAACAGAGCCACATATTCCTCAGTGTAATTACTAATAAAATTACTTTCATAAATACATTTTATTATGTTCTCTGAGCATTTGGGTGATTCTGTTTTATTCATTATGTAGGCTAAGGATAATAGAATCAGATTATAAAAACTCAGGCTATAGGGGCCGGGGATATAGCTCAGTGGCACAAGTGCTTGCCTCACAAGCACAGGGTCATGAGTTCGATCCCCAGTACAAAAAAAAAAAAAAAAATCAGGCTATAAATGTGGTGGCATGCTACAGGTTGACAACAGGATAAACCACACCATGAGTATTGAAGGATTCTGCAATAAATGCGCTTGATTGCATTTATTGTTGAAATGTTTGCTTGTCAGTGTAGAAGCTAAAGGCATTGGATGGGTGTAGTGCTGGGCGTTATGGCCAGCACTAAAGGTGTAGCACAACGCCTGTATCAGTACGTGGAAGAGCTGTACTGCACATCTAAACATGGGGTTTTTGGTGCAATGAAAAGTAAGAAAAAAGTCAAAATTACCTATTTGATGTGTTTTGATCTTGGTACTTTCTGTGTTCCTCTGTCAGTGCTGTGATGAAGAGATTAAAGAGAAACAACAAAGTCAAAGCAGAATAGGGATAAAAAAAAGTCAAGTGGAAGCCAGGAATGATTGCTATGGCATGGAAAGGAATTAACTTTAGTCTTTGGCTGTGTCCCAGGGTCTGCACTAAGCGTCAGGCATGTTAGGGGTATTATCAAGGAAATCAGTGTTCCACTGCCACCCTGTCTCACCCCTCAAACACACGTAGACACCCACATTACTTGCTGATACGGGAGACGCTACATGCTAGTCACAACGGCTTTATTTTCCGAGTTTAGAAACAGATCTGAGTCTGTCTTAGGGTCTGATGCTACAATGCTGTGGAGAAGAAAGGCAGTTTCGGTCAGATGCGGTGTTCAGAGTCAGGAAGGTCGCGAGTTGTCCAGTGTTATTGTTCTGCTTTTTTATCTCTGAGTTTGTGGTTTTTGTGGGCTTTTCCATTCTTTTCACTTTTACAAGGTAGGAAATGAGAAAAAGGGAAATGTTGTCCATAATAAAGCTTAATGTATCATTTTCTTCCTAGTGAATCCTTATTTTCTTCCAGATATCCCTGGGAAAGGAGTTGCTTGGGCATGACACAGCTGTGTCTTCGTCTTTGAGCTGGGAATACCACTCCAGAATGGCAACTGCGATATAATTCTTGAATCCATAGACCTCATTTGTGTATTTATTTTCATGTGTTTTTCTAGCTCTTAGGTAAAGGAGTGTGCGTTCCTGAGGACATTCCACTTTGACCTCTCAAACAGGGGTACTGAAATCATACAACAAACACCGTACAACTTCCCACTAAAACACAGAACATACAGTTTTCACGACCTTGTAAAACAAAGCAGGGCACTTCATTTTCGAGCTTCTGATGTGCCTCTTCGGGGTGTGCCTCCACGTTACCAGGAGGTTTACTCCTGTTTGTGTTAAGGATCCTTTGGGGGATACATCAAGGAGCTTCAGAGCAGGGAAATCCAAGTGGTGCCTTCGACAAAGGTGGGCACGAGAGGGTTTGGGGCCTCGCTGCTAATCTGCCACTGCCCCACACCCCTACTCCGATGTTTCCATCCACCAGATACCAAATAAACTGACTCCTCCCTCTCAAAAGAAACCTGAAAAGGAGCTAAAAGATGCATAAGTCTCCATTTCTGAGGTGATATGTTAGAAGCAGTTTCCTCAGTGTTAAGTAAAAAATAAGAAGTTTCTTCATAATTTTAAAAACAAAACAATATTTATGATGATGATATTTAGAGGGTAATTATGAGGGTAATTATTGGTCACCAATACACATTCATTTAAATTTTTTAGGTGGAATGTTCTGAAAACATGAAAATCTAGGTGTCTCTTGTTGATACACTTGGTGTCGGCATCTAGTTTGCTTCATTATTTCACTAACTTTTTTATTGATCAAATACACATTAAGCACCTCTTATGTCAGCTTCCCTGTTTTAGCCAATGGAGCTACAATCATCAGCAGCAGAGACAAAGGTAACTAACTCTGCTGGAAGCTTGCATTGTAGTGGAGTGAGGAGACTGGCCAGGAAGGAGATGAACAGGAAAAGGCATGACATCCAAAGGTTATGTGTTGTAAAGGATAATAAAGAGAGAAATCTGAGATGGTAGGGAGGATGTCAAAGTTTTGTGTAGCCAGAGAAAACTTGCATTTGAGTAAAGATCTGAAGGGTTGAGGAACAAGCCAGATAGCTGTCTGGAGAAAACTGTTCCAGGGAGAGAGCAGGACAAACACAAAGACACCGAGGTGGTAGAACCACGCGTAGAACCATGTGACCAAGGAGAGAACAATCAGAACCCAAGGAAGAAATGGAACTGGGAACCATAGACCTTCCAGCTGCTGCAAGCGCTTGGACGTTTCTCCATGGAAAGCGGGGAGGTACGATGAGGGTCTGACTGGAGCAAAGGACTTACACTCTAGCCAGCCAGTCCTGCAGTGGCGAATATTCCTCTACAGAGGGACAGAGACTGTGTGGAAACCAGGATGTTGACGAAGCTGTCGCCATGATACATTGGAAAGATTGTGGTAGCTGACACAGAGTGGTGACAGCGCAGGTGTGGAAAAGTGGTAAAATCAAGTAGTTTTTTGAGACATGTTGATAAATCAAATGTGTGATGGGTATTTGAGACATGGGGTGACGAAGTGGAGACAGAGGAACAAAGGAAGGGAAAGAGGGATGAAGAGTTATCACAAGGGTCTTTGGTCTGAGCAAGCTGGGAGGGTTCAGTCCTAGTGACTGGCATGTGAAGGACTGTGGGAAGAGGTTTGGAAGATCAGCTGTTCAGTTTTCCATAGGCTGGACACCATGAGCCTGGACTTCAGGAAGAAGGCCCAGGATCAAACCTTCGGCACGTGGGCTGCAGCAGGCTGTTTGTATCATCAAAAGGTTCATCATCGCTGTTGTGAACTTTAAGTTTTAATTTATCAGCATACAGTTCTATCTAAGATGTGAGACAGATGAGATCCCAGACTGAGACATAGACTCATTAGCAATTTTTAGGGACCAAACCGGGAGATGAAGAAGAATAAGCAAAAGGAAGCTTTAATTGAGGCCATTGAGTTCAAGAGGAAACTGAGAGAGTATTGTGCCCTGGAAGGGAGGTAGAAAAAGTGCTTTGGCCAGAAATCAGTGCTCAGCTCTGTCCTACATTCAGAGTAGAGAGGGCCTTGGTGTGAGTGATCTAGAGATTGTTTTGACCTTGACAATTATAGTGGACACAGCCTGAGTACAGCTGCTTCTGTGAAGAACGGGAAATTGGAAGCGAGGTTGGCAGTGGTTGTGCATGTTGTGACTTTGAAGTGTCTCAGAGGGGAAGCAAGAAGCGGGTTGGTACAATGGGGGTAAGTGAGTCCTGGAAAAATTTGTGGTTTTGTTGGATGGGAGAACTGATAGCATACTTACTGGCCGATCTACCTGTGTGTGGCTGGAGTTTGCGGCCTAAATGCTGACAGAGATCTGATCAGAAGTAAGATCATTTTATGTTATGGGATTGTGTGGAAATGTTACAACTATGCTGGATGACGTGAGAACACTGGCATCATGGAAGGAGAATGTAAGACATGCCGGAAGATAGACCAGTGGCTAAGGAAAACTTCCAAGTCACATGGTCAGTTCGCATCTTGAATGAGGTCTTGTTTCCTACAGCCCCTAAGTTCTCAGTGGAAATTCTTCCAGGCACCAAAGAAGCTTAGGTGAAATCTTACTCCAAAAGCTATTCAATAGAATCCTTTCTTCTATGGTTGCTCATCTATGTGAGGAAGGTAACTGAATGGATTTAAAGGCAGGGACAGGGCCATTCATACACACCGGATGCTTTTGGAAAGCAGCTTGCCTTCCACTGAGGGACTGGGATCAAGGTTCATGTTGATCACTGCATCTCTGTAACAGCGTCTTTTAGGAACTCTGTTCCCCAGTACTGTAAGTGTCTGTATAAATCAAGGAATCTAGTAAATAAGGACTTACATATATGATTTAAATAAATTATCAGTGTTAAAACAAGCATACTTCTGTGTACATTGTGGAAGTTGAGATGGAGACCAGATGGAGAGTCTTAATTATCAGCCAGAACTTGAGGACCGGTGAGTTGTTTGGGTACCACAGATTCAGGAGCTGGTCCTCCTCTTCCCACAGGCAGAGGCTTGATTTCATCCACTCATTCAGGCGAGGCTCTGCAGGAGTGATTCCTGTCCGTCATGGACTGGAAGGCTGATGAGCACTAATTAGAGATAGTATAGTATTGGGGAGCAGCCAGGTCTCACTGTCACTTGCCAGGACAGCTGTGTACTGCCCTACCACCAAAAAATGCAAGTCATGGTTTTCAGTGCATGTGGCCTCCATCCACAAACTACAGATGTCCTAGTGTGTAGTCTTTTCTTTTTGAAAAAATTGGTTATAGTGTAGTCTGAAATACTGAGTTGGGAAAAAAAGCCTGATTCTGTTACTAGACCCCATTTAGTCAATGACCATGAGAAACAAAAGTCTCTACAACGCAGTGTTTTCCTATTTGATAAATAGGTGTAACCTTGTTACTGCATATATTATAAACTTGTGTGGATATAATGTATGAGAAATGTTAAATTATCATATGAAAAGGGACAGATAGTACTTTATCTTACAATATCTAAATTTTAATCTTTCATATTGTATCTGCCTAATGTACTACTCTTTTTCTCTTCTCCAAGAGTTGAAACAAATGAATTATAATGAAAGTTAAGAATGTGGCAAGAAAAAAAAGAAACATTACTCTTACACAGCTTTGTTCACAGTACCAATATAATGTGCCACAGCCTAGTTGATTAGCATATAAAAATGAACATGACTAATATGTATTGGAATTCACCAATAAGTGAAATTAAAATCATAATTATGGCATAGAAATAGTGCTGAAAACACATCTATTGCTTTTTTATCACACTTTAAATATTAATTTTATTTTTTTTCAGGTTTTACTGTGTTAAACTCTTCATTTTGAGTGGACGATTAGAAAGATATGGTTCTACAGATTATTTTTATACTGGAATAATCTTTCATTATTAATCCATTGAGTATTATCTCAAATCAGTTCATCAATGCTGGCAACTAAAGAAAGAAAATGCATGTGCTCAATTTCAAGAATTAAAAATAATGCCTTGAGAGTAAGCATTTCTTTTCTGTGGTGAGAGGATTGTTGGGTTTTCCAATTAAAGAAGTCTCCATACTGGAAATGAGTAGTCAATTATGAAAATTATTTTTGAATAGCCAATTTACGTGCCCCTAATTGTGTTCATTTCTTTTAAAAGACACAGAAGTTGGAATTTATGATGTTTTGATTGGTTACCCCAGCACTTATGTTATTAATACTGTTGCCAACAAGGTTTCCCTATGAATGGGCTTTGAGTGCCATTTCAGAGTAAATGTTGGAATCATAAGTAGGTTTGTTTTATTTAATGGATGAAAAATATCTAAAGGTTTACTAGCAGTTTTCACATTTACACACTGCACTCTTTGGATCGATAGTAGCATCCCTGAGCTGCTACTTGAATTCACACTTGGGCTTTTCTATATCAACTGATGAGAAACATTTGAAGTTCTCTAAGGTAGTTCTGTCAGCTGGCCCACAGTGCTCTCTGCCTGTGCTATCTGTGCAGTAATGTCTGAATGAGAGGTAGAACTATTTTCATATATTTTTTCCTTTAATGAAAAATGACTTAGCATTGAAAATTCAAAGATTTTATGTTGATGATACACATAGCTCTCATATGAAACAAAATTGAGATGGAGATGAGAATAGTTAGGTTAAAAGTGCTGGTACTGAGTTGCCTTGGATTTAGGATTATTGGACTTCAGCTGTTCAACATAGAATAAGTCATGAAGGAAAAGAATGAAATGAGAGGCATGTACAAAAGTTAGATATCTATGTCTGTAAGACAAAAGTAGACTGTTTACAACAATACATTGTGGGTACATATGTATGGATTTAGATATTGTCTAGGAGGACAGATGAATCAGAGATTTTGTAATGTGCTTTAGCTTTCTGACATCAACTTTTACTGTGTCTGTTCAGCATGTATTATGTCTACATTAAGTCTGTTTTTCAACTTGTGCATATTTAGCTTCCCTTTGTCTTTATGAATATTTTTGAAATAAAACATTAGTGAAATTTTTTAGGCAAATCAGAGAAAAGTGGTGAACGGAGGAGGCAGTCCTTACATGTCCTGAAAAGAGTCAAAATCAGCTGTCTATTTTAGAACTAGACCAAATGAAAGAACAAACCATTTATGATATCCTGGCTACAGAGCTTATAGACATAATATTACTGAAGAGTTAAGAGTTGTGATACAGTAACATTAAATTTTTAAGTTTCAAGGGATTTATTTTTTTTTTAAACCAAGTAAAGATCACAATCAGCTAGATACAGTGTCTCTATGATATGCACATCCTGCAAAGTGATTAGCATTGTTGGCCTTGTTTGCAGCTGATTGCTGTGTTTGACGAACAAGAACCACCCCACAGGATTGAGAGCCCCGGCGGAAACCATGCAGATCGGCAGAGCCCCGATGCTTTGGAGACAGAAGTGGCTGCCCAACTGGCTGCATTCAAACCGATGGGTGGGGAAATTGAAGTAACCCCTTCAGCTCTGAAGATAGGTATGTGCCTTGTCAGTGGCGTGCTGTTCACCTGGGTGGAAGTGCATCATCTTAGGATTATATTGCTGCTTTATGACTTTTATCGTATTAATATTTTTTCTGTAAAAAATCGTGTTTGTCTTTCTCAGAATTAGTTTTTTAAAAACTGTTCTTTGTAGTGTCTGCAGGTCTGCTAAGTACTGTAGATAGAGTTTTTACCCCTTGAAAAGGTGAGGGCGAATCTGAGTTGCACATCCCCAAAGTCACATAGGGGAGAGTCGGACTGTAAACGATGAGGTCCGACAGTGTTCTCTGGGGATCACTTTTTTGTTTGTTTGCTTTTTTGAGACAGGGTCTTACTATGCAGTTCAGGCTGGCCCTGAGCTCACTTTGCAGCCCAGGCTGGTCTCAAACTCACCCATCATCCTGCCTCAGCCTCCCGAGCACTGGGATTACAAGTGTGCACCACCACGCCCAACTGAGGATCACTTTTTAAGAATGTCTTGAAAAAGTCATTTGGAAAAAGCAAAGGGTTACCAAGGAACCCTCGGAAGAAATAAAGGCCGCTTTCTGCCTTATCCCTGTCCTTTTTTTTCGTCCAGTATGTATCTCAGGCCTTAGAGAGCCTATTTTGAAGTTAGTTTTGAAATTCTTTCCTGCTGGTTTATGCAAACAAGAACAATTCTGGTCATTTTGCCCAGAATTCTTTTTCATAAATATTTGTTTTGAAGGTGTTTGTAGAAAGAAAATAAGCATTCTTCTAAAGTTTCAGTCAATTTACAACTCCAAGAGAAATAACATGTTTTGGTAATACTTCCTAAAGGTTAGGTCAGTTTAACAGCATGGAAGTTTTTAAAAATCCAGTAGTATTTTGGTTCATAAAACGATTTTTATTCCTGTGAAAAGTGTGTAGAACATTCTGAGGCTGCTTCACACGCCTCTTAGAGTTTGATTCTCAAGCCAGAAGGGCAGGCTTTACTCTGTTTGCAAAGAGAGTGTTTTGGAGCGAAGCATATGCTCAGAATTTCTAAAATCATGCAGAGTACTCATATGCTCCATTTCAAATGAAATCTATGCTATTAAGTTGATTTTACATATGGCTACACTAAATAACCATGTTTTGTCCTGGTTTTCTGAAATGCATCTATACTCTTTCTTTTAAAACCAACCAAAAGAAAATGGATGACCTAGGGGCTTCATGGTTTTCCTGTCTTTTGGAGGTCAGGCTAGCAAGGCCATGTGCTGGAACACGGCTGGTGGAGGGTTGGGCGGCCACTCTTCCCATGAGCCAAGACTGTGGCTTCAGCAGTCTTGCAGCCACATTGCTCATTTGCATAATAGAAGAAAAGACCCCATTATGCAAATTGTGACAGGAAAACTAGGCAGTAAGGGAAGACCAAAGGACAAAATTACTCTTGCTTGTTTTTAATATTCTACTTATAAGCAAGTGCCGAGGGCTTCAAAAGGCTGAACATCAACATATCCATGTGCCTGGTAACTGGTTTTCAACTTTTCTTTCATGAAGTTCCTCAGGAAAACAATTTTGTTTTCCTTGAATGCTTTTATAATTTTTTTCCCCATTGGACCACCTGAGCTTTCCCTTCTTTGAAAGTAGACTTTGTACTCTTTTAGAATTGATTTTTTGGTTAGACAGGGATAGAAAATATTTATTAAATGGAGGCTACATGCCAGACACTGAGCTGAAGTTAGTGAACTGAGTAAAATAAATTCTTTACACATAATACCCCATTTTAGTCACAGAATACTTAGTTAGGTTTTATTATTTTCTTCTTTTAAGATATGAGGAGTAGGCACCCAGAAGTTTACTAATTCATCTAAAATCTCGTGGCTGTTGGGTGGCAGAGCCAGGATTTGAACCTTACTGGTTCCAGTGTCAGGATCCTTGTTATGGTGCTGCCTCCGATGTGCTTTCCATAAAACAATAAACTGATACAACTTTCCTGGAGCCTACTTCCTGAGTATGTACCAAAACTCTGAAAAGGCTAAACTCCTTGGCTCCCAAAGCCCCGTTTTACTTAGTAATGTAAGTTAAATGATGAGATTAGCCAACAGTCACGTTTGGGTGACCAAAGTTGCCTTCCACACGTCGAGTCTGGGTCCTGATGTCATCTCTAGCGCCTTCCTTTCCTCCTGCACCCTCCCCTCCGTCCACTCTTTAGCTTCTCTGTCCACGGTCGCCCTGCCAGGCCAGAGCACCGTCATCTGTTAGATCACTGCGCAGGTCCCAGGCTGACCTCCCACTCACAACGCTGGCTTCTTCCGTCCCCGCTGTTGCCACAGCGACCTTTCTGAAGCACAGATCTGATTACTAAGGCTCCTGCTTAGAAAACCTCCAATGGGTCCCTGCTGGCCTGAGGACTATATCCAAACTCATCAGCCAGCTAATACAAATGATCCCTGTGAATCAGTTGGAGGAATTTGGGCAGCGATGAATGATGGGGAAAAAAAATCACCCCTTTCCTTACCTTCTTGTTTAGCAAGCAAACTGAGTACTTTCCATTCCTGGAATAATAAACAAGGGAAATTTGTATTTATCTGCTTTTGGGTAGAAATAGAGAAGTGAAGGAACACAGCAACAAAGCCATTTTTGGTCTCTCTCATTCTCTTTTCCTTTTGTTGGTCCCAGTGTAAGAAAGGGTCTCAGGATGGGGATGCAGTTGGCCTAGATGCAGTGTTTCTGGCTCCTCAGGAGCGTAGCCAGTCGTGTTGTCTGAACCAAGACCCTGTTTAGGTACAGGATTGCAAGGCGCCCTCATCAGGACCGGGCGCCCATAGCGTGCCATTCCTCTGTCAAACCCCTCGGCCTTTTCATTGTCCCCACTGGGCTCCCGAAAGCCATCAGGGCTGGGTTTGCTTCTGAAGGAGCATGTTCACTTGGATAGCCCAGGGGAAATAGGGCCTCACTATCACTGCTTCTCACTCTTAAGGCATATTCAAGAAAATGGGGAAATTAATCATTGTTTGTTTACATGCTTTTCTTACTGAAGAGACACAATTAACAAATATTAGGCATCAAAAGATTTTTATGCTTACATCATTTTGTCATCAAAAATGTGTCTTTTATTGGTATTTGAGGTCAACCTATACTGTTCAGTATAATTTTAAACCCTCTTTTCCAACACAAGATAAGCAGCAACAGGATCATGTTTCATGTGAAAGACCAACAACAGCTCTCCTCATACTGTAGAGTGGTCACAGAGATCAGCCTTCTGCCCGAGATTTCATACTTATGCACAGAATACTCATAAACTTCGTCTTCAGTGGTCCTCATGATGTAGCTGCTGCTTCTCGGCCCATCTGTATTGCTGGCCGCTCCTTCACAGTTATCCTGTAGCCCCTGGGAGCGACTCGCCATTGCCATTCCCCAAAATTACTACTTTCTCTCAAATCTCTGCTTTAGTAGGAAATGCTCCCTTGACCTGAATCACTCTTTTGGCTATTTTTTACCTGGTGGGCTCACTGACTTTTTAAACCCACACTCCAGTAAAACCTTTTGTAAAACGTTGTCTAGATCTTTAAAGCAGTGCCGTAAGTGTAAAAAAAAGAAATGTATTTCTTTATTCTTCATTCAACAAAGATGGATGACAAAGGTAAACATCAAAAACCTTCTGCCAACCTAAAATGGTTCACATTTTCATGCTGTGTAAGCTAATGGGATATATTTTTAATTTGTAAGAGGAGTTTTAAATCAAGTGGACAACCACACAATTCCAACCTCATTCATCTAAATTATTTCCTACCATTTATTTTCTAATGGATTTTCTAATGTAATGCCAAATGACTGAATCCTGACTCTGTCCCAAGTTGCAAACCATTCCAGCACTTCAAGATTCTGTATTTCTGAAACTGGCCAGTTTCTATTTCCATACATCTTAGAAATTGTTAACCTAAGAGTCTGCTTAAGAGCTACAGTGGCCAAAACATCAGGTGGAATAGTGAAGTCAGTCATAATAGAGAGAGTCACAAGAGTAAAATCACAGAGTTCAAAATTTTTCTAAGTCTGCTCTGTGGAACCTGTGGTTCTTCTGAGCGTATTTCCACAACTCCACAGACGTTTGACTCTAGTTAGTTGATAATACTTGTTCATGCTCCGGCTCTGGATGAATTGTATTGATTATGCTAGCAAGGAAGGAATGGGTCCAAAAGCCTGCTGAGCAGGCAATAAGCAGAATCCAGATGTTTCTTAGAAGTCCTATGGCAAAAAACCCAGCTACACTCAAAAGCATTGCGCTCCTCTCAGGACAGATTTTGTGAAATACTGATCTCGACAGGAACTGCTCCATGTAGTTCGATGATTGGCAGTTGTCCAGACAATCGACATTATATTACAAATGAACACATAAAAGCTTAAAGTCAGTGTGTCCTCTGATATCTAAAAACTAATTGGTTAAAGAACTAGAATTAGAATGTGTGTCTTTTGGCTTCCAGTAGAGAGTTCTTTCAACTGCATGACAGTTTGGGGATTAATTGTAAATTTCAGTTATTCTCTTAGTAATACTATGTGTTGTAAAGTAGTACCTCATATCTTTTTAGAATTGACATAGTGTATATTAATAAGTAGATACTATACATAGCTGTAAATCAAAAGCGAATGAAGGAACCAAGGCCAGAAAATGGAGATGGATGAAATTTCCTTTAAATTCTATGAAGTTTAGAAGTCAGTTTGCTCTTTTCACCTCCTGTGCGTTTAGCAAGAGTGTGAGTATAGGTATTTTTGGCAGAAAGTACATCTCATGCTACGGGGATCCCTAGGAGATTATTTTTCTACAATGTGGATTTTGCTATTTTTTTTTTGACATTTCTGTCATGTCCACATAGTCATAGGTAAATAAGAGCAATTAGTGTAGGTGATTGTGTTGCGAGTCCTTTAGTCTTTCCCTGACTTGTCCTTGTGTTGGCTTTTGGATCACTGGTACTGGTCTTTTGGTCCCAAAACGGTATTCACCACCCTTAACCCAAGGTTGACCCAATCCTTGTCCTTTGAGAACCAGTTAAGTGGAACTTGTTCCAGACCTGACAGTGTTTGCACTAGCTATGAATCTTAGACATTTCACATATTTCTCTCAGTACATTTTTTTCAAACAAAAGATAAATTGAGACAGATTTGGGTTTTTGCAGAAGTGAAAATCCAGTTTCAAGGATATCCAGGTCACTCTTTGTTGTGTCACCCCCATACCTTCTAGGCCACAGTTTGCTTGGCTGCAAAGCAAGCCTTTCTCCAGTGGGCGATGATCATCCCCACAGAACTTCAGTAAAACCAAGGCGAGTTTGAATCCAAATCCGTGCTCCTGTCATTTTTTTCCCCCTTGGCCCCAATTAATTAGCAGTTTTCTTTTGTGCCTTTTGATAATTTTTTTCAGTACTTGTTGACTGAAATTTTCTATTTCAGGATCAAGATTACATGAGAAAGTATTTCTTTAGTTATAATCATTTTAGCAATGCAATTTAAATAGTGTTTCAGGATAAAAGGTTCTTTAAATTTGGCTGTTGTCCTCTTGTGATCTGTGTTACCTAGATGTGAAGTAATCTGATTAAAGTTTGGAGTTTAAATGGTATTAGCTTTATTGTCCTCTGTATGTTAAACTTTGAAGAGGAGATACTTTCTATTTGAAAGTGATTCCTGCTTTTGAGACTTGAAAGGTTGTTCAGATGCTTTATTGTTTCCATGTGTGTTTGTGCTTCTTTAAAACTGAAATGGAAATTATGATTATATGTTTGTTATAATTATTTTCAAAACCACTGGGTTCTCTCCATTTTTAGTAGTTCTTAGAAAATACTGTGTAGTCACAGATTATTGTTGAAAATTGTGACTCTTTTCTATCTGATTTTGAATAATTCACTGCATAAGGAAACATATGGGAACATTTTTCTCAATTCTTAAGGAAACCAAATCCCTTTATGGCAGTGATCTTTAGGAAAACATAAAGAAGGAGGAAGTTCATGCCTTTAATTAGGCTTCAGTGTGTAAGTAGCTGCTGTGCCCATAATGTGAGTTTAAGTATCGGCATCTGATCCTAGACAAACACACTCACACCACACACATGGCAGAACCAAAGCCCAGAGCTGCTTTTGCTGCCGATGGAGCCTTTGAATTCAGACTACAAAGCACATAATCATGGGAGGTTTCCTTGTTGCTGGAAGGTCTCTGCTATA
>RJWM01002706.1:92829-124360 GCA_004363535.1 Dasyprocta punctata
TTTTTTTTTTTTTTTTTTTGTCCGCACAGGCTTAGATGAATGATGTTGTAATTAGCTATGGTAACCTTGCTAGGCTGTCATCAATCAGTCATAGCCACATAGTTGACAATGTGTGTGCATGCTTTCTGGTATGGTGGCAACTAAATCAGAGGTAAGGAGATGACAGCATTAATAACTTAGGTTAGCGCCACTCTGTTTTTGCTATTGTTGTCTTGATTTTAATTTTAGTTTTTGTTTTCAAAGTAGGTAAGATGTTGCTTTGGGAAAAAATATCAGGTTTCTCACAGAATGTTTAAAATATTAATACTCTGGAAAAGGACCAGAGATACTAAGTAATTGAAAGAATACAATGAATACCTAATGACAGGCAGCTCCAAGCAAATTTAAAAAATAATTACTGTAATCTTTACTTTAAGTGAATTACAAACTTTACTGATATTTTAAATGCATATTTTTCAATATGTGTAACTTTGCTTCCCCTTGTAGTTAAATGGTGGACATACCAGACTTTATGACCAGGCTATCAGTTCATATCATTCTGTAAAGAATAGCACGATGAGGTTACCTTAAAAACATCCTCTCTTCCTATAAATGTCTCTTAAATGAAATATTTTTTATGAAATAACGTTACATTTCAGCAAAATAAACAAACATATCACAATAGAATCCCTATTTTTGTTTTACCCTTTTATATCCAGTTAATCTTTTTGTTTTAGTCTTATTTCAGTTTTCTTTTTTCTAACCAGCTTTAGTTACCATTTATCTCTCTTGTAAAAAATTTTATCTGATATATCTAATGGCTGAATTTGGTATGTAGGTTGGTAGTAGGTTGGCTGTACTCTAATAGAAAATTATTAGAGGGAACTTCCATTTAACCAGTGTGAGAAGGCACTTAAAAACCAAGCTTTCATTCTGGTTCTTTTCCAGCTGTATTTTCTGAGTTGATTATGTGACCTCTAAAAAAATGCAGAGTTCACCCTCTCGCCTTTGGCCTCTTACCAGTGCCGGGCCCACACTGAGATGGAGTCTGCAGATCCTTTAATAAACACTCGGAACGAAAGGTCACCTTTCCTACTGTTCACTTGATATTAGACCCCTGGGTTTTTAAGCCTCTTTTGCAGATTGCTTTTAATAGTAAGGCCAGTGAAGCCGTGTTTGCAGAGACCTAGACCTGAAGTAGTGAAAATATTCTCAGTGATGCTGTCATATTTTGTTCCTTATGGTTCCCTGGACCACTGATAAAATGATTTGTGGTTTGTCCTTTAAAAGAAAGGGGAGAAAAGACCAATGCACATACCCATGATTTCTTTTCCTCCTTCACTGTGACAGACTCATCCTCTTTTTGGGGGACAGTCCCCAGGTCACTTCCTCTTTCAGTTACTGTGGACAGCTAAGGCATACCAAAGAGAATTGTGCTTTGCTTTCTCAACATTGGTGCTATTTGTTTAGTCTGACCGCATTTAACATACCTATTATTACATGCTTTTAAGTTACTTTTCTATATTAGAAACTTGTTAATGATAAGACTCATATTTTCATACATACAAGTCTTTATGGTCATAAAACACATTGTATTTTTCTTGCAAATTGTTGATCACCTCCAAACAAGTTATTTATAATAACCATCCTGATTTTTGTTTTGTAGTGTTGTGATTTAGCATCTTGCTAACAATTCAATATAGGTGAAGCTTCCTTTTGGCACTGACAGTGTGTGTGTATTTATGTGTGTCTGTGCATGCCCATAATTCTTTTTTTTTTCTTTCCACCCAGATGGGCAAAGAAAAAATCCACTAATTTAATTATTTACAGAAGATCCATCTTAAGGACAAGTCACTCAGAGTTGGACATGCTTTCATGACTGGCTCAGGATTTTCTCATTTGGTTTATCTGATAAAGGCATGTGATGAATTATGCCCCAATATATGCACATTTAGTTATTTCCTTTTTTATACCCTACTTGAAATTTTACTAAAATCTTGATTTGATCCAATGAAAATAAGAAATATGGATACAGCTCCATCTGTTCATTCTCACATGCAAAATGATAAGGAAAAGCGACAGCCTTTGCTTAGGAATTGCCACAAGAAAAGCTGTCTTGCTTTTGTTTACCCTCTTTGCAGTGTTTACCAGATAAGAGAGCAAAGCGACCTCCAGATAGCACCACCACACCGCGAGCTTCTCTCTGCGGCAGGCTCCCATCCTGTGGCACCCAGAAAACACCACTCTTCGTGTTCACTCATTGGCTTAATGGGAACTGTTGATAGCTCCCAGAAAACACAGGTAACCTAGAATACCAGAACAGATTCTGATTTCTGTTCCATATAAATATGAGGCTCTGCATTCAACTCCTCCAACTTCTTTACAGATGGAAGAAATTTGGGGCTTTATTTTGTGAGTCAGTTAGAGGAAAGGAAATTATGTGGTGCATCTTTTTGTTTATATATAAGATTTTACTATGGTTATGTTCTATGTGAAATACAGTATATTGTGATCAAGGAAAATAAGTGACCCATTGCCTTACCACTGCCTTCCTAAAGTCATACTGCTTATATTTGGTCTCTTAAGATCATACTGACTGAAATCAGACATGACTTCAATGTCCATTTACTTAAAACCCTTAGGAAGAATGGTGTTTCTTTCTTTTTGCATCGAAAAAAGGCGTAGATAGCAGCAAGCTGAATGGCCGTGTCTCATCTGGTGCTGTGTAATTGTGATGATCAATTAAACTCTACTTGTGTTTTTAAAACAAATAGACTTTCTACCCCAGAGATCTGAAAGCATGAGGCAAACTTCTTGTTTTAGTCACAGTTCAGGACTAATGTCCTTTGACCTCGTGACTTCAGTTTGATGTTGCGCTTAGCTGCCCTGTGGTGGGGAGTTCAGCTTCTGCACCAACATCTGCGCTTTCCAGAAGACTGGGCTTCAGCTATGGAAATCAGTATATTTGGTGTCACGCTAGAGAAAATGGCAGTGTGTCTGTCACTGACTTTAGTTAATCAATAATTATTTATTGATGGCCTAGTAGATGGAAAGCACCATAATAGGCTACCAGAGGAACAGAGAATAACACAAGTCACGCACTCATTCCCAAGCAGCTTATTATTCTGTCGACTTGAAATAAATTACTGAGTGATTCTCTTAACTTATTTAAGATTACATTTTTATAATTTAACACTGTTGTTATAATAACATAGAACATACAATGACAGAACCTTTAGTTGAAAAAGATCTTACCGTGTAAGTTCATACAGATGCTCACAAATGCTTCATGTGCCGTTAGTCGTATGTAATTTCTCTCCATAGCTTTGCTAATTGTCTTTTCTTTGGATCTTTAGTTGTTTGAGGGGTAAATAAAAATAAGAGAATTTAGCCTGTCTGTGATTCTAGTCTTTGTTATGCTTTAGTTTGTCAGTGTTAATTTTATTTCCTATTGAGCAGTAAGAAATAACTAAGATCCCAAGTCTCTCCGTGACCTCTAACAATGTCCTCTGCTGCCCAACCACGTTTTTCCAAGACTCTGTCGGATCAAAGATTGACTGCCTTTCTGTCTGCCCATTGATTGTTCTCCTTGAAGATGCTCCAGTCACTTGCATTCTTTTAATTCAAGGTAGTGAATCGAGACCACACTGCTACTCTGTGACTTCAGCAAGTGTGCTGTTGGTAAGACTTATTTGTCCCTAAATAGGAGATAAGCATCTAGAACTTACTTCTTGCTGCTTCTTCACTAAGCATTACAGATAAATTACTGAACAGTCTCCCCAGAAAGTGATCTTCTCTCTGCAAAAATATACTACCTCATCCCAATTTGTTTGCATGACACAGCAAGGCTCAAGGAAACTCATTTTCAATTCTTCTATTCTTTGAGCTCAAAACACCATTATCCATTATAAAGGTCTAAATTAGTATAAGTGTGGCTGTGCTCTCCTCTACATTGTGGATAGATTGAGAGGGGTTCATTTTCTCTGAGATGGGAGAATGAGTTTTGTATTTTTCTCCTTTTTCAATTCAGCCATTACCTTTAGGAACTTACTCAAAAGTAAATTTTCTTTAAAATACCTTCCTTTATTTCCTTATTGTCCTGTTTTTAAAGTAATGTTTAGCATTTGTTTGTTAGTTATCACCAATTTGATAAAATAATGTTCTGTCATGGCTCTTCAAAGATAATTTTTTCTCAGTAACCAAAATAGTTGACTTCATTTCTTCTCCAAGATTTGACAAAGCACGCAGGCATTGCATTATTTCCAAAACAAAACAAAACAAGCAGCAATGAAGGACAGCGATTATATTATGTATTTATTCCATGGCAGTGCAATGTTGAAATTAAGAACACAAGCCCTAAAGCTAATCTGCCCAGATCCAGGATGGCTCCGCCACTTAACACAAGCTATGTGATCTGAAAAGAGTTACTGTCACATGTAAGTTTCCTTATTCAGGAAACAGAAGTAATAAAAATAATGGTCCAGTTGTGTTGCCATATTAGAATAGAGCCTGCCACATGACAGGTGATATGTAACTACTAGTAGCTATTGTTATTTTTATCATACTCATTTTTGATCATCTGAAAGAAAATACAGATGAAATTGCATTTGTGCAATAGATGTTTCGATCTTATGCCTGATTCTCACTGTTTCCACATTTAGCTTTCAACTTGTGAAATCATTTTCATAAATTTAAATTTTGGTCATCTTACTGTTAGAGAAAAACCAATATCAAACCCAGTGGAAGACTCTTTGCACTGGGTAATCTGTATGGCAACTGTTCATTACGCTGGTGGGCTGGTGGGACCAAGTCCAAATCACTAGCAGGGACTGAGAGTGAGTGGAAACATATATAGGTTTTGTAAGCAGGAAGTACAAAACCCGATACCAGGGTATTACGTGATTTGTTGCATACATTGTCAGACAGGCCATTCTAAATGGATATACTTAAAAGGAATTGTTTATCATAGTATAGGAACACTCTGGGAAAACGGTAGGGAGATTCCTCAGTATGAAGGCTGCAAAGTTTACATACATGCTTGATTTTAGAGGTTTGAACAAGAGTGGATTTCTTTGATCCTTTTAATCTTTTAACTTAAGTATTTACTTTTATGTCCTCCATGGTTCATGATAATTTTCTTTCACCATTGGTAATTGCTTCCTGCTCATGTTGGACAGCATCCTTACAGGAGGGAAAAAGAATACTTTTTAAATTTGCTTAATCACCATTAGTTACAATTACCCAAGCTTATTAGGGATGGAGCTTCTGTACTGAAATATCAATTAATGAAATACAGTTTTTTCTGCAAGGTATTCACAGTTCCACACAACGGGTCTCATTTTTACGTTTCACTGAGTTGTTGCACAGATGATATTTACATGTACAATTCACTGCTGTGGTTTACTGATGTTTATGTTATGTTCTTGTACCTCAAGGTAGTACCTGTCTTCAAGTAATAGTTCTGTTTCGCTGCTTGCAGGCACTGGCTCTCTTCCCCGTCTGGCAGCTGGGTGGCTTTGAAGTAAGTGTGACCGTGGCCAACTCTAAGCACAGCTGCCGGTTTCCCTCACCCCACTCAAGTTAGCACACAAGTTCAGGGCTCGGCAACCTGGGCCAGCTTCCATTCACACTAACAGCTGCTCCTGTGCTCCCCGAACCCACGAAACAATGCCCTGTCCAAATGCCTAGCCGTGTCATGAAAATGCTAGCTCATATTTCACACCTAGTCACTCCAGAACATGTAATCTTTACAGTCAAGCGTATGTGGCAACTCCTGCTTGAAGTGTTTTCCTGTCGAATCATTCAAGATGAGTAGAGAGCGGTAACATTGCAGTACTCACAGACCATACATTTACTTGGGGCTTAAATAAGTATAGATGTGAAACGGAATTAGTCATTATATCAAATAAAAATTAATCACTTTTGCAAATTGTAATGTACTCTGCTGGATTTGTCTTTTTGTTTCATTTTGGTAGGAAAGTTTCAAATAAATCTGTCTAAAAGAAGAATGGATACAATTACCTCCACGTAGAACAACTGAAAATATTTCACAGAAGGGATGAAAACAATTGGGGTTTTTTTTTGTCCAGTTTTGCTTGGATTATCTGGATAATTGCCTCCATTTTCCACCTGGCTTGGAATAACTAGACAGAGCTGGGGTATTTTTCAGGAGGCGGTTCTATTTTCTTGGGTTGATAATTATGAAATGTTGGTACTGTCAAAGCAACTGGGGTTGTCCAACTGCGAGTTGGGCCTGATGATTTTTAGAAATCATGTAAGAATTTCCTTATTGATAGTTTCATCCTGAAATAACCTCTGGAGCAGATACAGTCATTAACTTTGTACTCTGGTCCTAATCAACTGAGTATGTTGGACCAACATAAAATTTTGGACTTTTAATAAATAATTTACCCCAAAATATGCATGTAGGGAGAGTGAGTCTGTGTCTGTGTGTTTAACGGAGGCAAATGCAGCAGGAGAGTATTTTCTTTGAGGAAAGTTAAAAAAAGTTACAATTTGATGTCATTAAATTCAACTAACAAATTTACCTGATAATTGAGGAGAGATAATCCAGCCTGTGTGAATAAAATATTAAGGCATTTTGTTGCCTATAAAACGTTTAAATCAAAATTATAAAAAATACAAGAATTGAAAAAAATTGTTGCTGCATTCATCATTTAGAGGTTAAATTAGTGAAAGAACTAATATAAAGATGTATTTCTTTCAAAAGGACTTGACTTGCATTATTTGACAAGTATTAATAGATCTTTGTAAAAACATATTTATAATAGTCAAGATTTTTCAATCTTCTCATTAGTCAATTGAGAATAATTAAAATAGTTTTCACGTATGTGTAGATCTATAAATTCTGCTACTTTATCCCTGAAATTGCTTGAGTTATAATGAGGATGGAATGGACTTAAAATGGGGTAACACTCAAGGGAAAATTTAGCAGAATGATTTTATGGACTTTTAAAATTAGTTCAGTGAGAGCTAGAGCCCCTGTTTGAGGAAGCTTCCCTCTGTATTTAATATATGAATGACATTAATATCAAAGTGAGTGTGTAAAAGTATACACAAAAGGATGTCGCTGGGTATGTGACTTGTCAGCCATTTGGGGCAGGGTTTAATTCAGTGGTAGGAACTGGAAGGGGCCTCAGTCTCAGAGGAGGGACTGTCTCCTCTTTGAGGACCAGGATGTGGTTGGAAGGAGGAGGGCCATTTGAGCACTATATGTGTAAGACAGAAATTTCTTTCTTCACCCACTTGAGGCACTTAGAGATGGGCGTAAGGATATGCATCTGTTAACAGAGAGTACTGTGCGTCTGCCGAGTTTATGTCAGGCAGAAGGAATGTAAGGGATGTGAGGAATCATTATCTGGGGGAAGAATTGCTTTTTTATCTTTGTTCTAATCTTACTCAGCTGATTTCATAGAGATTTAACTCACCAGGTTCTAAGCAACCCACTCAGTACTGCTCCGACAGTTACAAAGTCTTATCTAGCTTACTTGGCGTAACTCATGACTGCAGTCTGTGCCCCATATTCCCCACTACGGAGACAGGCAGCCAGACTGAGCAACTCTACCTTAGTCTCCCTCTCTCTTTTCTACTTCTGTTTCCTTTCTTTATTCTCTCTTCTCTCCCAAAACCTCCCTTCCTTTCCTTCTTTTCTTTCCTGTTTATCATCTCTTCCTACGTTCCTTCCTTTGAGAATTGTGCCTTAGAGTCCAAATGGTAAAATTAGTGCTCACCTTCCTGAGGAATTATAAACTATGAACTTGGATAGGAAGGCTAAAAGCTTGAATGTTTGAGTGGATATACTCAGATATAAAAAGGGGGTATTTATTTGTTTATTTATTTATCTGTTTGCAGCATGGGGATCTGACCCAGGGATGTACCCATGTTAGGCAAGTGCTCTACCACTAAGCTACATACCAGCCTTTTATTTATTTTGAGACAGGCTCTTACTGAGCTTCCTAGGCTAACCTGGAATTTGCAGTTGCTCTGCCTCAGCATCCCAGGTAGCTGGGGTTACAGGTATGCACTGTCACACCTGGCAAATGAGAGAGAAAGATTTTAAAATTGAATAGTAAATATAGAATGTGGGCCCTCCTGACCACAAAGAAGCATACACGGTTCTCTAGGACTGCTGAAAAACAGAGGGAGAAATCGCACTTTGTGTTGTTGCCCTGAACCACAGGCAGGAACATGGACAGATTTTAACCAAGTGGGTGGAGGCTGTTGCTGAAACTGCTTGGAACATCCACCCCACTGCCACAGCAGGGGCAGAGGGCCCTCCTCATACCAACGGAACTTACACGCGAAAAGCCACCTGAAAGAAGCGGAAGGAGTTGATGGAGCTCGAGGTACTAAACCCGCTTCACTTGGGAGAAGATCTGAAAGCTTTGGGAACAGTGCATGAATTGACCAGGAGTGGAGGAGGGCCACGTCTGTGTTGTGCATTACAGAGCCTAACTGGGCTCCTGTGCTAGGGCCTTCTTAGCCTGGCAGGTCTGCTGCGTTTTGCTGACTTTGACAGTGGGCTCTGTTGACAAGTCCAGTGCCAGTGAATTCCATTACCTCACTTAACCCTGTCAGGGACATCCTGGACTGAAAGGAAACCTCACAGCCTACAGGTCGGTGAGTCAGTGTATTGTGTCACAAGTGCTCCAGAAGTAACAATATCATCAAAATAAACTGCAATCATCCACCTTGAAACGTTGCAGTGGAACATGAAGTGTTGCAGGCAGACCAAATCAACCTGCAGTGTGATTTTGCTCAGCATTGGCAATTTTTAATTGTAATAACCACTTTCTCTTATATAAATGACAATCTCACTTTTAGCTCCTATATTTACTTTATAATACATCAAATTTAATATAAAAGCCAGTACGGCAACCCATCAGCTTTTTCTGAGAAAGAGGAAATTATCCAACAGTTAGCTATTATCTTAGCAAGTTTATAATTCTAAAATATGCAATTAGTACTATTCTATATGGCTATTACTTTTCTGAAATTATTTGAAAATTTCCTAGATGAGAATTATTCAAAGTGTCTGCCTGTTCTATGGAGTTCTAAAAAATCTCCTTGACAAATATTCCTCATATGATAGCAGACAGAAGAATAACTGTCATTGGGATGACCTTTTCAGTGGATAATTTGACAGACACATGATAGACAGCATTCTCCCATCTCACAGCCAGCCTTTTACCTCCTGCCATAAAAGGCAGGAGCAAAATTTTAACTCGAGAGATAAGATTCTCAATAGTCATTTGTTGCGTATCTCCCTCAGCGCAGTTCCTTAAATTTTGAATGCTCTCTTTCTTTTGAAGGTAATTTTCATTACCTGGAAAAAATGTTTCCTTTAGGGAGATTTGAAAACAATAGTGCAGGTGCTGAACTGGATTCCCCAGGTGTGTAAGGACTCTCTGCGGTTACTAAATAGTATTGATTTGGTATATTAAACAGTACTCCAGCGTCCTATAAGAGCTAACACAACTTTCAAAGGCACCTGTCCTTACAGGAGAATAGCTTTGACTTTGAAAAAATGTGGACTATGAAGTATACAGTTGACACTCCTAAAAGAAAGAAGTAAAAGCACTTACTGGTGAAACGAAGGCAATCAACCTGCAAATAAATGTGTTTTTAAAATGTAGCCCTGGGGTGACATACAAATTCAAATGACTAATATTTTTTCTGGGAAAAAATATCATTTGGGGAGATATTTTCTCTTGAATACTGAAAGCACCACCAGAATGGAATGTGTGATGATATAGTGCATACTTTTATGAAGAGCATTTCTTATGGTATTACCTTTCTCAAGGAAAAGATTTTCTGCAGTTTGGGGGCACACATTAGAAAGGTGAAACATGCTGCATTGCTTATGTGTTTGCCTAATTCTGATGGACTGTAGGTCACTGTCTCTTTTGAACACTGTTGGGCTTTTGGTCTCTGGAACAGTGCCTGGAGTATAGTGATCAGTCAATAAATATTCAGCAAATGAGTATGTGAACAAATTGAAATAGCAAATTAGCTCTAAATAATTTTTTATCTTTTTGTTTACAATGTCTTTCCAGTATTTTAAGACTGGGACTTTTTCATTCAGTCTTTACAAGTTGGGACTCAATCTTATTTCAGTGCTTTTCACACAACCAAAATGTTAAACATGTGTCACAAACTTAGAAACATTATCTGTGACTCCCATATGGGGAGGTGGTTTCATTCCATTAGCTTCTTTCTGGGAGCTCATGGGTTTGTCACTCTGTTAATCCAGCTGAGAAGCAGAATCCAAAAGGTGCCATTTGAAAGGCAGGATGGGAGAGAGAGGGGCTGTTGAAGTGGAAAGGATAAATGGGGTTCAGGGGAGGAAGTGGTTAGATGGGAATCTGGAGAAAGGAAGGGAGGGAGAGGGGGCAGGCGGAAGGGAGCATCTCTGGGAATCTAGTGGGGGCACTGTCTCAGAGGCAGGGTGGCACTGGAGTCTTGTCCCATGAAGTCTGGAGAGGATGCAAACTGATGGAAAGGAGCAAGAATTAAAAAGCTACAGTCAAGCCAGAGACATGCTAAGTTAGCACTTCCACCATGATGAATCAGGCCATGTCACTAGTTTACCTGTGTTTTGGGTGTGTTGGAATCCCACATGAAGGAAAAACAGCGCCTTCACTTTCTCAAGAAATGCATTTGTGTTCTAAATAACTAAGCATGACAGAAAAAGGAACAGTTTTGTTTAAAAATTTCAGGTTTCAAAATTGTTATGCATACCACATTCCTAAACAGGCTTAGTTTTCATTCACATTTAAAATAAGTAGAGGAAAACCAGGAATGAGCAAAATCACAGGAAATAATGTGTTCATTTAATGCAAAGATAGTTAAACACTTTCTGTTCCTGATTCTAAGATTTAATCTTGCACCCAAGATACCTGATCTTTCAATAATGCTGTGAAATAAACAATGTAAAACTGTATTATCCACTTGACTGCATATAAAAATTTATATTTCAACAAGGTCATGAAAATACAGGTCCTTGTACCCCAAAGTAGTTCCTTTGACTCTTGGTCTAAGGAAGATCTTCCTGAGATCACCTGCCTTCTCTGTGTCCTCTTCACGGTGTTCTTAGGACATACTTAGGACCAACGTGTAAAGCTACCAGGAACCAGAGGCAGATTCAAGTAGAAATATGCTTTTTGCTACAAAACAGGAGTTAGTTTATTAATTTACCAGGAAATGTTTGTCCAGTACCATTTGTGTTCCATCCCTTGTGTTACAGAGTAAACTTACAGCAGTGCACAGGACAGCAAGGGTTTGCACTGTCACCAAGCACACAGTCTGTTACTGCAAATAAGAGCAAAAAGTGTTTGAGGGTAATGTTGAGCAGAATACAGATTACACTGGGAAAGCGGGCAGCACCCCTGACCCAGAGAACTGGGGAGGGGTGGTTCAGAAAAGGATTCTGAGAGGAAGTAAGACATTGGCCAGGCTGGTGGAAGCGGATAGCATATTCCAGACAACGTGAACAGCGTTGCGTTTTCAAGGACATGAGAAGAGCTGAGTGTGACTGCCATAGGATTGTAAGTTGGGGGAACAGGGAGAGCATTATGATAAGTGTGGTTGGAAACGGGAGGGGACCTGGTGGGGAGGGTCCAAGTTACAGAGTCGGAACATTTTCCTGCAAGCTGTTGAAAGGTTTTTGCTTTATCGAGTATCAAATAAATACGAGGGACTTTGCTACGGCTCCATACTGGGCATGCAGAGTAGCAATGCAGTGAGTACCCATCCGCCCAATACCTTTTATTGAAAGGGGAGCTGCCATGACCTTGGACCTCTACCTAGTTCCCGTTTTCCTAGAATAATAGTTCCGCTGTTTTTATTAAAATCTTGCCAGTTAGTTTTGTATCCTAAGAATTATATTGTTTGAGTATACATGGTTTCAAACTTTACAGATTGAATTATACTGTAGAAATTCTTCTGCTGTTGGCTGTTGTTCTTGGACATTGCCTTCCTGTGGAGCATGGTGTTGGTGAATGTAGCCGAGACCCGTTCATGTCACTGCGGTTCGCGTCTCAGTTTCCTCGTAAGGAGCTGTGATTCCTCTCGTGTGCAGCATAGCTGTAGCCTTCCTCCACGCAGTCAGGTGGCATGTGTACCAGTTTCTCTAGGAAATACAACTGTGAATGAGATTGCTGATGTAAGGAGTATGACATTTTTTAAGCTATATTAGATAATGCAAAATTACTCGCCTCAAAAATTTGACTAAATTTTTAAAACCACTTAAATATAAAACAGAATTCCAGTTGTTCCTCATGATCAACAAAATTAAAGATAGCTACATTTTAAAGTTTTTCCAATTTTATGAATATGAAATATTTTATTATGTTTAATCTTAAGCACTTTTTAATATTATCATTAACCATTCATATTTACATTTCTGTGATGTTTCTGCTAGAATTTTCTCCATTTTTCTTTTTTTCTTACTGATTTATAGGAATTGTTAACCTGCCCAGAATCTAATCACTTATAGATCATACAATCATACACTTATAGATCATCACTTATAGATTATACGTATTTGTAAATATGTTTTCTCATTCGGTGATTCAGCTTTTCAGTTTTGTAAAACTTTTGATGAACAGAAATTCTTACCTTTAGTATAGTCAAATTCATCTTCTTTCTTTATATTTGATTATTTTATGTCTTACTTAGCAATTTTTCCCTACCCAATAGTCATATAGCCTACTTTATGTAACAGACTTACCATTTAATATATTAAAACTTAATTTATCTAGGACAGTTCTTTTGTACATGGTGTGAGATAGGTTTACCGTTTTTCCTCCATGCCAATGGTTAATTGCTAGGTGTCATTTGTTGTAAAGTCTTGCTTCTCCACCACTTCATATAGCTAGTTCTGTCAAATTCAAATTTCTTAACATGTCTGTGTCTGTTTCTGGATGTTCTAAATTATTTCATTTGTCATTCTGTCCGTTTCCATGCTCAGTTAATTATGACAGCTCTGTAACTGTCCACGATGTCACCAGGGCAGCCCCACGTGTTCATCTTCCTTAGGACTCGCTGGGCTATTCTCAGCCCTTCATGCTTCCATTTAAATTGGAAAGCTGTTGCATTTCTGAAGCATCAGTCTGCTGAATTTTGGTGGAAATTGAAATGAATCGATGCATTAGTTTGGAAGAGCCAATATCCTTAGGGTTATGTGTCTTCAAACAACCATACTGCAACTGCTTTCCTCTTGTTTGTGTGTTCTTTACTGCTTTCCAGTAACGGCTGACAGTCTTTTCATAAGGGTCTTGTACTCATTTGAATTTATTTCTAAATAATTGATATTTTTATACTGACAAAAATCTTAACAAAATGTTTTTTATCTATTTGTTGCTGGCGTACAGAAATTCAATTAAATCTTTTAAGCCAGCGAATTTGCTAAGACTTTTGTGAACACTGATCATTTCATTGAATTCCTACAGAAATAGTCATATTGTCAGTGAGTGCTTTATTTAATTCTTTCAAAATGTTTTAGTTTTTCATTAATCCTGCTGGTTTTCTTTCTTGTCTTAGTATGTACCAACTTCTAGTGTTGAATGGAGGTGGTGATAGAGGTGATTTTATCCATAGTCTTAATAAGACTGTGGGTCATGAGTTTGCTGTATGTTTATTTTGTTTGCATATTTATTACTGTGTATCATTTATGGCCAATTGTTTGTTATATAAAAATGCATGTCATTGTAACACATTTATAATTTTATAAGTATGTTATTATTCCCGGTCATGGTTGAAAGTCGAGTAAATTCTCCTTTTCCTAGTGGAGTGATAGTAAGATCGCTTGCCGTCAGGACATCTGTTCACACAGCCCTGGTGTGCTGGCCCGGGGCAAGGCAAGGGAGCCCGTGATGGCTGTGCCCAGGAGTTGCCTGAAGCCCGTGTGTGGCGGCTGAGAGCTTTGCGAGGCGATGGGGCCATCAGGGCTTCCGCTCTGGCTTGCTCTGAGGTGGCGGGGCCTGGTCACTGCACCTCTCCCTCCTTGAGTTGTGGGTCTCAGGCATTTTGTGCCAGGGGTTTGGGGAAAGTAAGATAAGCGTGAGGGTTAGAGAAGAACTGAAAGGATGTTTTTTCAGACTGAGGAAATTTCTGTTAGTTGCTAGTCACTAAAAATGTTTGGTATGAGTTAAAATTTTGCTAGACAGCTTTTTTCTATCTGAAGTCATTAAATGTTTTCTTTAATTTATTAATATGATGAATTACATTAGTTTTTCAAATTTAAATCAAACTTATGTTCTTGGAGTATCATAAATTAGCAACGAAGTGTTAGATTTTTTAAAGCATTACAAGAATCCATTTACTAATATTTTCTTTAGAATTTCTGTGCTTATGTTTGTAAGTGAGATTGTTCTTAAATTTCTGTCTCTCTGTCTTTCTCTCTCTCTCTCTCTCTCTCTCTCTCTCTCTCTCTCTCTCTCTCTCTCTTTGTGGTACCAGGGATTGAACTCACGACCTTGTGCTTGCCAGGCAGACGCTTATGCCGCTGAGCTAAATCCCGGGCCCTGGTTGAACTCATGTTCTCGAATTTCTCATGTGGGCTTGGTTGGAATGTTTGAGTGGAGTGGAGATCTGCTTCATTTTGGAGTGAGCTATGATGTGGAACTTGACTGGAAGTGTGAGAATGTAGACAAGTGTTGCCTCAGTAGGTCAGGTGTAGTACAGAGACTTCTTGATCACCAGTTTGTCTGGAAGATCCTCCCGACCCTAAAGAGGGATTGTTCTGTAACCCAGGATCTCTGCCATCACCATTTATCTCAGCACTACGAAGTGCTAAGGAGGAGAAGGTGATAGAAGGAATGGTTGCTCCCTGTCCAGCGGAAAAGTACTTCAGGGTTTGACACTCTCCAGGGAATGATCTTCCAAACCATTTACTCAGAATTTCCATAGTTCCACTTTCTGAGATTGATTCACGAAACATTTTCTGTTACCTCAGTAACTTGCTACAGAATACACAAAGAAACTATTTAAAATTGATTTTTGAACTTTGAACGTGTTCTTTTGTGGTCTTACATGATAATGCCTAGTGTACGAAATCTTTTCCATCCACTGGAGTTGCAGACTTTTCCCTGTGATGTTTAAACTTAATTCCAGAGTTTCAATCCCATCAATAATCTTTCGCCTTTCCCCTGTACATTCAAGTGGTCTTCTTAATTGCCATAATATTCACAAGGAGCCACTGGAGTTGAAGTACTCTCAGCTGCAGTATTGTAGTATTGTAGGAGATAAAGATAAAGTGTTATTGAGAACCACCCAATTTACTTCAGTGAATTCAATCTTTCTTAGGAGGCAAGTAGTGCATGATACATTTACCTGAACTTTTGAAGTGGTAAGAAAAATGTTTTGTATCCATTCAGGACCAGAGAAATTCTAAATTTTATCTCAACAGAATAATGTTCAGAAAAAATGCTCTGTTTACTTACAGGATACATGGGAACTGTACATTTCAAGTTCTTTTAGTCTGGGGGTTTGCAGAACTGTTATCCATGAGAAATATAAGCAATGCCCATATGTGTTTTTCTTTTTCTTCTTGTACATTTGTGGGAAACTATGTCTCCATGGAGGTGAACTGGGCAGTTCTGTACTCTATTACGGAAACATTTACTGCAACATTATGCCGCCAATCCCTGGCTGGCCTGGTGAGACGCCACGTGCTGCCCAAGTTCTGGGCAGTGCAACCTGAACAATAAGCCCTTTCCTCTCCTAATGGGACCAGCACTGCCTGGCTTGATTTGCAGTGTTAGCCCTGTTAAATTATGGCTTCAGTGTGACCAGGCATTGTGTTTTATACTGTGTGAGCCTGCTCAGGGGTTACATACAAAGCCTAGTGCTGCTATTTATGGGGTGTGTGTGGTGCTTGGTAAGCTAAATAAGGTTTCTGCTAGACGTTTATGTTAGAGAATACTTCTTTTCCTTTGTTTGGTCTACTAGATTTCCACAAAAATTCTACATTTATTCTCTTATGGCTCATGTATGTTTTAGTATATGGCACAGTCTTATATAAAATGATCCCCTATTTTCCCAGTGAGGATATGAAAACTTTTAAGATAAATAGGTAAAATAATCAAATATCTATTTAAGGTTACTTTCTAAAATATGTATTTTTGTAATCACATATATAAAATGTGTATGAGAAACATAAATCTTCCCATACTCACATTTCTTTTCTTCAAATTTAATCACACTTATCAGTGATGGCATTGCCTTGCTGTCCTGAGAGTAACGTTTTTAGTCTTTGGTACTGATTTCCTGAGTATGTCACCCTTCTGCCATCCATGTTGTTTGAGATACTGAGCTTCTTTAATCTGCACTTGATACTATCACTGGAAATTTCATCCTGCGTCATCCTTGCGTAACATCGAGAATGTCAGGGGGGTTGTTGTACTTCTGCTATAGGCATAATTTTGTGATTTCTACTGTACTGTATTACATTTTACATTTCTCTTTAAATGCTTGTTTGCAAGGATACCCAATACTCAAAATTATGAGAGCAGACCAAAGGTATACTAATTCTGTGCTAAATTTCTTCATTTCTTCATTGTAGATCCATAATTATTTGTGTTTGAATAGGTTGAACTCCCACATATTAGTCGCTAAATACTACAGAAGTCATTTCCTTTGCATGAGTCCACTGCAGGTCCAGGTGCCTGTCCGTGCCAAGAGTCCCCGTGCGGTAACTGACTGGGGCGTTGAGTGCCATCACCTCTAGCTGCACCTCCTGGGATACAATGCCTGGTTTCCTGGGTGGGGCTGGAGGATGATAGCACTGGGTGATTGTTATGTGAGCAAATAAAAACTTCGACTCAGATGTGGGGCTCACCATGTTTGCTGTTCCCAGATTGGTCAGAACGCATCAATGATACTAGTGCCACGGCTGAAATTCTTTCTCCCATGTGCTAGAAATGAGAGAGCTGAGGATGGGCAAACGCCGAGGCTGTACAACTCCAAGGCTAGCGTTGTTTCAAGGTGGCTCCAGGCTGACGGAGGTCTTGTGAAAATAGAGAGAGAAGCTTTGGTGCTGAGGCCTGAGATTGCATAGTACATCTCAGGTACATATTGAGTGAAGGAGAGACAGACAGAAATATATTAAAATTTATTTGGATTCATTTATGGATTAAATTCCATGAGAGACCATAAGATCCCCTCAAACAAAAACAGATTTACCCCATTTTGTAATATAAGTAACATTCATATTACTCACGCGAGTAGTTTAAAATTCCAACTGTCCATCGGTTCCCTTACAGTTTGCCACTAGTCACATGGTAGACAACATTTATGAGGTGAGCTTGTGCGTTCCTTACCTCCTCACTAGGCAATAATCTCGGCAGTGAACTTCTCTCCAGCAGCCCTGTTCCCATCCCTTTCAGACTATGTTTGACGAACAAGGTCTAAATCCCTAAACAAGTCGCATTCTGACCCAGACAGTTCAGACAGACTACATTATTGAATGTCTCTAGCCCCATGCTGAACTTCCCAGCTCTGGGCCCTTAATATTCCTTGTTTAGTGTGAAATATTTCCTATCTTTATCCCTGCTCAGCTGCATCTGTCCCTGGCAGCATACCTGAAGGAAAACATTTGGTCTGCCAGGTCCTAATCAAGTGCTTCCTTTTTCACAGTCATTCTTGAGTTTTCTTTACCTTTCCAAAGCATTGACCTTTCCTCATCTTGACAGATTGAACCTCTTTTTCCTCCAACATCTATCTCAGTAACTTTGTACAAACCCCAACCTCTCTCCCTCTGGCTTCCTCCTACAGAGTATTCTGCAACAATATAAACTAGTTGTTCTTCAGTTCTTCAGTCTCACTGTGCTAAGATCAAAGCATTGGCAGGGAGGACTTCTTTTCTGAAGGCTATCAGAGAGAATCTGTTAGGCTCAAGTTTTTCTCATTGTGTCATTCTGACATTAACCTTCCTTCCTCCCTTTCTCACATTTGAAGGACTCTTGTGACAGGGGACACTGGACCAACCCATAACTACAATGCCAGCTACAAACTTTGTGTTGCTTGCCATGTAATCAAGGTAACATACTGACAGATTGTAGGGATTAGGCCATGGATGTTTGGCCGGGCTGGTTTATGTTGCTGTCTCACGGTGGGTCACAGGTCTGCGCAATGCAGACTCTTTACTTGTCGGGTCTCAGCCCTGCTGCTGTCTTGTATGATCCCATCCATGCTAGAGTCATGAGCCTCCTTGTTTTTACTTAAAAGTGCCCCATACAGTCCTGCTTTAGGGCTTTGGCTAGAGACCACGGAGCTAAGAACTGTCACATCCTTCAAGCTCCTGCTCCAAAGCCACCTTGTCAGTGAATTCTACCCTGACTGCCGTATTTAAAACTGCAGCCCCTGTTCTGTGCTTTTCAGAGAATTTATCTGCACCTAATGTAAGTCAGCATAGTAAACAATTCATTTTTATATTTGCCGTCTTATACTGTAGCCTATTGGAAAGTTCGACTTTTTTTCTCTGTAGTAACCCCAATACTTTGTATAATGTCTAGTACGCAGCTGGAAAGCAATAAATATTAAGAACTGGATGGATTCTTGAGAGAATTGTGGACTGTTGTCTAATAAATATAATTTTCAGATGTGTTCGATTTTTCCCACAGCCTCCACGAGGCGATATGATACGGCTTACCCTGAGTCTTTTATGGTGTCTAGCGTGACCCTCCGGGGTACATCAGAAGGACTTCCCAAAGTGGAGCTCTGGGGCAAGACGTGAGTTCCTTTTCATTTTATCAGTCTAGACTGGATTTCAGAACAGAGTTCAGGAGAATTTAGGGGCTTTCATACTCCATGTCCCTCAGGTCTGGGCTAGGTTAGCAAGGCAGTGGAAGGGTGCTGCATTCTTATTAAACTTAGGGTTGTATTGCTGTATTGCTTCTTGAAATTCCTCCTCCAGGTCTTCAGCCCTGAGGGCTCTTTTGTTCATCTCATAGAGAAAGTTGTGGAAGGGAATATTTAATCATTCCGTGCATTGTCACTCTGGATGATGAGAAATATCCTGTATATTCTAGCCTGTGCCCCTGCTTCTGCAATAGTTCTCTCCCTGAGTCAGTGAATTAAAGTGTGAGGATTTGGAAGGCCAGGTGTTATTTTTTAAATAAAGTTTTGTTATAGAAATAAATGAAATCTATTTTTTAATCATTTCAGTTCAGGCCCTAAGCATGCACAGTAGTTACCTTTTATGAAATGCTCTTGCAATAATGCTATTTTGCTGGGCTTTGTAATGAAGCTTTGATTTGCATCACTATTCTGAGAACTTTCTGACAATACTAAGGTAACACTATGAAGGCAGAGGAAATGAAATGGAATGACGGTAATGCATGTCCATTGTGAGAAATGTTAAGTTGCCAAGGCAATGTCGTATCAATAATACTTTCATAAATTGAATTAAGATACATGCAGCAAATAAATATTGCATTTCTCTTTATTATCACTTCAGATTTGGGAGGGTAACTATAAGCATTAAAACTAGAAATTAGATATAAAGTATCTCAGCTGAAATGAGATGAGCTATTCATGGGTTCAACCTGATGTGCTCTCAAGATTCTTGTCACGTTTATTTCAGGCTTTCAGTTTCTCCCCCTCGGAGCGGTAGGCCAGGCTCTGCTGTCTTCCCCCGTGCTCTGTCTCCTAGAGCAGGGTTTCTGTGGAGAGTGCCAACCCTCCCTTCACACTCGCCACCCACCCTCCGGCTTCAAACCCAGCGGCTTGCACCATCAGCTCGCGTTTGTCGGTCCACCCGCCTCCTGGAGTTCACCACACACACACACACACACACACACACACACACACACACACAGCTTTTTCTTTTTTGGTATTTGTTTTCAAGTTGTTAATAGTATTATTTATTAAAAGTGCCCACTTTGAGAAATACCACACTGGCTCCCTGAAATTCAGCTTTCAAACATGAGAGAGCGTGTCCGCTGCCCTGTGAGGCGGTGATGAGCACGCGAGGTCTGCACCTGAGGGCTCAGCTCAGCGCCTGGTGCCAGGTGCAGGCAGTGGGGCTTGGCTCGTGCTGCAGGACCACGTTGGAGGTCCATCCCATCCAACCAGGCTTTAGAAACATCAGTGGTCAGTTTTAGGTAATAAGTGTTTATCGTAGAAGAATTTTAAAATATTAGTGATTGAAAGGAAGAAAATAGATGTTATTGTAATTCGTGACCTGTAAGTAAGCGTGAACATCATCATCGTCATCATCATCATCGTCATCGTCACCATCATCATTAAAATGCTGCACCACCAGCGATGGACCCAGGGACTTCTTTGAGCCAGTCAAGTGCTGAGCCTCTGAGATATGTCCTGAGTCCTAGTAAACTCTCTGTGCATGCGTGTGTGTGTGTGTGTGTGCGCGCATGTGTGTGCATGTGTGTGGGGGGGTACTGATTCGCCAGGCTGGGCTTGAACTTGTGATCCTCCTGTCTTGTTTCCAAAAGTGCAGGCATTCAGACATTGCTACCATACCAAGCTAAAGTATGTGGTTTTAAACTGCATTTTAATAGATATGAGTTCATAAAACATGTACTTTCATGTTAGTATATTTTCCTCTGAATTAAATACATTCTGAGACTCAAGATCAATTCATTTATTCTGTGAAGTATTTTGAGAATAGCTATCACAGAACATTTTGACCTACTATTATTTCACAATGTTAAATATTTAGATGGTACCAATTTTATGTTATTTTAATTACTGTGGATATCCCAAATACTTTAATTTCCTTAAAGAGAAATTTACACCAAAGTAAAACTAACCATATAGTACAAAAATAAAGATGTGATATGAATCTTTTTAATTAGGTTTATCCAAGTAAATGTGTCAACATACGTACCCTTGCTATATGGCAGGCACTATTTTTTATTTCACTTTCCATTGTAAGGTTCACTTTTCCCTCCTAATCGTCATTGTATTATGGTTAATCATATTGTAGTTTCTATGGTAGTTTTCACTCATGAGACTGTGCCTGTGCTTGAGTTTTAACTGCCGCTACAGCAACGTGGGCTACTTCACAGCTATGATTCCTTGAACAATCACTTTTCCAACATGCTGAGTTGTCTTCTCTAAAATGAAGACTAGTTATCGCATGAATTGCATGAAATAATGTGTGTACAATATTATTATGAGAATATATTTGTAGTTCTTCGAACACTTATTCTTTCTATCCAAACTAACTTATTAGAGAAAAACTTTTTTCTCCTGTTCTGTGCTTGAAGGATTCTTAATTTTTATATGTTGTTCATTTTTTTTTAAACCACTGAGTTTTGAACCTGGTGCCTTTGCCTTGAGGTATATCCCTCCATCCTGTTAAAAAATTTGAGACAGGATCTCATTAAGTTGCTAAGTTGTGTGGGCAGGGCTCAAACTTAAGATCTTCCTGCCTCCACCTGGGTTATACACATGCACTGCTATGCCTGGCTTAGCCATCTCTTTTACCTCTGAGTTTATTTAGTCAAGGTATATAAAAGTTGATTTGCATTTGTCTTCAGCATCGTAAAGCACAGTAGTAAAGCATTCACGTTGAAAGCAGGAAGGGAAGAAATGGGCTTTTTGAAAGTCTATATCTAACAATATTAACAGAAAGGAGAGAAGAGGACCCTGGTCTGTTGAAATGAGTAGACCCTTCTCCAGAAGAAGCACAGAGGGCCAGTGAGCCATGAAAACAGGTTCAGCATCTCTGGCTGCTGGGCGGATGAATGTGAGCACAACACTGAGACTGCATCCTAGAATGGCTGTCAGCAAGGACTCAGAAACAACAAGTGCTGATGAAGTCATGAGGAAAGGAGAACCTTTCTGCGTTGTTGGTGGGAATTTAAGCTAGTAAAACCACTGTGAAATTCAGTGTGGAGATTCTTCAGAAAACAGAAAGTAGACATTTCATTTGACCCAGCTGTGCTTCTTCTGGGTATATTCCTGAAAGAGTTAGTCATCATATTTCAACAATGCGTGCATACCCAAGTCATAGCAAGTGGCACAGCTCATAATAGCTAAATTAGAGAAGCAGCCTATCTGTCCTTCTACAGATGAATGGATAAAGAAAATGTGTACCTACACAGTAGAGTACTACTCAGCCAGGAAGAGGATATATTTGAGTCATTCATAAGAAAATGAATAAATGAATCTTGAGATGATAAAAGTAAATAGAAATGAAAAGTGAAAGTAGACATAGATATGGACATAGTAAAATAAATCAGATACATGAAGTTAACTATCTCATGATATCTCTAGCATGAGAGACCCAATATATAAATAAAGAGTAAAATAAAAGAAAGATGTAGGAAATAAAGAGCTAGACTGTGGAACCTGGAAGAGCATCTGGGAAGAACAGAGACGTACAGGCAGGGGCAAGAAAGGATGACTGAAAACAGGTAAGAAAATTTTTTAAAAATCATGCTAAAATTTAAAAAGAAAATATATTGACATGCTAAGTCCACTCTAGACCAATTAATATGATTTTGAAATACATTAATGATATCATTCAGTGGAATTGAGGGCAGAGGAATGCACATTTCATTCACTTTATAAAACAAGTTTGTTCTGAAGGTGCAGATGAAGAAGTCATCACTTTACCAAGTAGTTCTGTTAAAATAAATCTAAACTTGCTCACCAATGATCTGGTTTTCATGTGGAAAGCCTGCTTAGTTCAAGAAAAGACAAGGCTATTTGCACATATAAAACAGTGCTAGAATTTCTTTACTATGGCTGTGCACTATTTAATGCTTAGCTGGACTTTTTAGACACACAGGCAGCAAGTGGAGTGGAAAGATTTCACCCTCTGACAGGTCAGCAAAATTGAAGCCACATGTCACCCCTGATTAGCACCAGTGTGAGGTTGCTGCAGTCTTTTAATATTCATTTTATTCTTTTATCATGGTTACTGAAACGTTTTCCCATGACTCCTTTTTGTTTGTTTGTTTTTGTACTGAGAACTGAACTCAGGACCTTGCACTTGCCAGGCAGGCACTTGTGCCCCTGAGCTGTATCCCCGGCCCCTTTCTCTTGTTTTTCGGAGGTACTGTTTTGGGTACATACAAGTTCAAGATCTCTATGTCTCCAAGATTTTGGTTTTGGTGTTTCTTACTGTGTAGCATGTGTAAGTCTTGCCTTTTATCATTGCTTAGTATCGCGCTGTACTGTGTTTAACACTGCTAGACTTCTGTGGGCCTCATCAGTTCTGCTTTCTATGTGATTGCCTTGTATCTAGTAACTTTTTCTTTTTCATCTTATCCTTTTAAAGTTTAATAAATAAAAATGTACAAAACATTAAAAGACCAGTACTATTTCAAAGATGTTATGAAAAACTGTGGTACGAGTCCAAATTCTTACTCTTTAGATAATTATTCACAATTTATAATTCTCTTTAGTACTGACCTCTCTTTCTAAATCATGACTTGTGCTTTTTTAAAATTTGAGACACTATCCTTGTTTTTCTAATAATGGAAGATGGAGATTTAAACTGTCTTATGCCAACCATGTTTAGTGTTCTTTTCCTGATATTCCCAATATAGTATAATAAAATTTGTATTCAATCCACATTTTCTACTTGTGTTATTTTCTCTATGTGTAAAATGCATATACATGAGTGTTGGCATGTGTGTATATCACACAGCATGTACTTATTCTCATATTTCCTTCACTATACTATTTTTATTAAGGTGTTTAATTAACACCTTACTAGAAAAATTCAACTAGTAGTTTCCAACAGCAATGTAAACATGCCCCAGATGTGGTCAGGAATGGCTCCAGGTTGGCCTCTTCCTTGGTGTCAGCTGTGCTGGCGTCTTCCGTGCATTCTCCTCCTCCTTCTGGACAGTTTGGCCTCAATCTCTGTGCACAGGTGTGGTACCAAGAATTCTTTTCCCTTTCTCCTGGGCTGAACCTTCCTCCATTGTCTGTCACAGTTTCTCATTTCTGGTGTGTTCCCTCATTTCTATAAACCAGTCTCTTCAGTATCTTTCTAAGGTGACAAGCGAGGAAACACTGTTTTCACACCTTGTATTTTTAAAAAGTAATTTTTTCGTTCTACCTTCCTGCTTGATTTGTAGCCTGGCTGCATATATAATTCCACCAAGGAATCATCGTGTCCCTGGATTATGAAGCTGTTGCTTCCTCTTCCAACCCTCTGCGTTGCCTTTGAGAAGTATGGTGAGGTCCTCGCCATATTTCATTCTGCACCCTGGGCGTGGGTATTGGTTCTCACTGGAAATTCTTAGGTCACTGTTTTTTGCTCTGTCCAAAAGTCATATGATGTGCATGATCAAGTCTGTGCCTGTTCAGTGTGGTTATGTATATAGTGACCTGCTTCTGTTTTCAGTATTCCGTATCATGTCTTCAGTTCTCTTCACATTATCTGCACTACTCCTTAGTTCCTTCTACTGATTCCTTTGGTCTTCCTGGTTTTCTTTGTCTGTTGTCCTTAGGGGTCTGTTCATCTTTAAGAAAGGCCTGCTCCCAAACGCTGATTGTGGCAGTGTGCGGGGTTGGGGTTGGTGACGGTGGAGGGGCATCCCCTAAGCTGCATGGTGCCCTCAGGACGATTGGACAGTGATCCCGTCTCTTCAGCGGGAGCCCCTGGGTGCTGCTGTCCACAGCAGGTACAAGTCACTCAGAACCCGGGCACTTCAAATGCCAAGTGTTTATTATCTCACTGCCTCTCAGTGTGAGGGAGGTGGATGCCCTGGAGCCTGGTCGCTCTGACTGGGTTCCCAAGAGTCTTGAGTGCCGCTGTCTTCTGGCTGGAACAGTGGGTGCACACTGCTCCGTCCTGTGACTGGTGGCATTCTTCAGTCCCTCACTGCCAGGGTGCATTCGCAGTGCTGCTCCAGGCATAGCCACTGGGTCTCCCCAGAGGTGCCTCGGGAGAAACCCAGAGTGCTCTGGAAGCAGAGATGCAGTCACATAACCGATCTCGAAAGTGACTACCAGGACTTTCCGTGCCACGCTGCTTTCACTGCCCAGCCCTGCCCTGGTCGGGGAAGAGCCCCTCGGTGCGCGTCAGCAGTGCTTCCGCTGGCCCTCTGCAGGCAGCCCTGGCAGTTCACAGTGCAGATGGACTTTCATCAGCCTCATCCCTGCCCCATGAGAGAAGAGGGCAGGCGCTGGGGCTCACGGACTTGTGGAAGGAAATAGGCCGATGTCCACCTGTACATGTTCCGTTTTCCTGTCCATCTCCTGCCATCATCCGCGCTGCCTGGCCTTCGGTGGGACCAGTTTTCCCCAGTCCTTGAGCCTTTGGGTCTCTGCAGCTTCCGTCAGCCTCCCTCCCTTCCTGCGCAAGGTGTTCAGCCTCCAAGTGCGCCCATCTGGTCAGATAATTACCCCTGATGGTGCCCACATTTTGCTAGCATCGCTCCTCTGCCCTCATTTCATTTTAGTTTATCATTTTGGAGCTTTTATCAATTTTATTTTTCACTGTCTTTGTGGCAGGGTTTCAGGATAGTTGAGTTTCTGTATTTAGCCTGTCAGTAAGTATGCTTTTCCGTTTTCCTTCTGTGCTTATAATCTCTGTCTATACCATGATAGTGTTTGCTCTGAGGTTTATTTAGAGAGGGGGAATTTAGAATGTTCACATACTAATCAGCTTATCCTGTCATAAGCTTTTGAGATGAGAATGGAATGAATTTCACTTTCTCTGACTCCTTTGGTTTTTGGCTGCTTTAGAATATGGATTTCTAAGAAAAGAAGATGCAAATGGTCAGTGGTGTAATGTCTAGAGAGTCAGCCTAGAATTCTGAGGCGTTGAGATTTATCTGGGACTTTTCATTAAGGTAGTAGACACAGCACACATGTGAGCGCTTAGTGCAAACTGAGGAAAATGCTTCACCTATACCTCTAACCTAGGTGGATTCTTACTTAAATCCAGTTTTCGGATCGTGGAGGGAAAGCTAGAAACAAGTTGGAAATATTAACTGCAGTGCCTCAAGGTGAAACCACTAACGTCTGTCCATTAGTAATTTATAACGCTGCTCCATCTTAGAACATGTGAAACTGTGCTGAAGACACAAATGAAGGTACTTTCAAACTGTAGCATTTCTGAAATTACTCCCTTTTACTTATTTAGCATAAGTAGAATAATAAGATGTATTTATGGTTTCATTTATTTTGGTGATGGAGCTAAAATCTAGTTAGCATTTTACAGAGTTTAGCTTTGGCTGTTAGTCACACCATCCCCACCCGGACCCATTCCTGTCTTCCTTTCCGCCTGATTTTGCAGTCATGCTCTCCTACTCAAACGTGTGGCTGCTCCCCAGTGAAGACTTCCCCCATGCAGGCCCAACACCACCATCCCTGCACTGTTTGTGTTTCCTGTAAGTAATCCAAATGCCAACTCCTACTTACTTTATGACCCTCTTTTGTTCATTTCTGTCTTTTTTTCCCAGAATCCATAATTGATAACTATAGTTTAATTATTCAACATAGTTGTCTTTAGATGCTTAAAATTATTTTCTCCCTCAGACTGACTTGTATATAAATGTCATTATGCCCAATGAGGTTGTTTAATTTTTAATTCAAGAGAAGGAAGTATATTATCTCTCCTGTACACCCTGCAGTGTCAGGCAGGGTTTCTTAGCCGTAGCACTGCTCACACTTTGGGCTGGAAACTTCTCTGTTGTGGGGAGGTGTCCTGTGCCATGGCACTGTAGAGTCGAGCAGTGTTTGTAGCCTTCATCTACCTGGTGTGAGGGGACACCACTGCCACACCCCCACATTTGCCACACAGCCTGTCTTGGAGGAGCGCACAGGTGGGCTACCCACCTCCCACTGATATAGCTGAACTCACCTTCGTGGAAGGTCTGAGGTTAGTTGTCTGTCACTGGAGGTGGGGACAGAATAGGACAAGAAAGATCAGCAATCTAATCTTGCTGCAAGAATCAGCAATATACAGGAACGGGGGTCAGGGAGGCAGGGAGGGAGAGAGAGAGAGAGTCCCTACTGTTTCTGGAGAAATGATGGACACTGCTCTGAGTCAGCATCTACAGCGCTGTGGTCAGCATCAAAGGTTAAAAACCATCTTAAATGAGCAACTGCCAAGGTACCACAGGGCCAGAGGGCAGAGCTCCTGTAGGGAAGCGGGGTTGCAGTTCCACAGTGGAGGGACGTAAGTGGTGGGACAATTTAGAGAGTGTGAGAGCCGCGGCATCACCCTGCTGTGGGACGCACACGCTGTGGGGCCCCCACTGTTCTCTCATCTCCCCGCCCTCGTCTGCGTGGCTGGAGCTCCCTGGCCCACAGCTGTGTTGCCGTCTCAGCTATCTAAATTGTCCTGTGAACCAACGTCAATCCTGGAGTTTGAGGAAGGCTCCAGGAAGACTTCACATGGTCACACTGGCATGCTGGGACATTAAATTTAATGAAAATAAGTCAGGCCATACACTAAATAAAAATAAAAATAGCTTCATTTGCATGTTGTCACTAATATCAACCCAACTCCTTCCAACCTTTGCAAATTAGTCTGTGGAAGCCAGAAATTTCCTGACAGCTGGACTTCAACCACAGCTGCTTTAACCTCTCTGCAGGTGCAAGTAGATTTCTGTCATTCCGCATTTGTGATTCTGATGTCTGGCTGTCACATGTTCAGCTGTTGTAGTCCACAGGGTAGAACTTCCGTCTTATCTGTAGTTCTCAGGTACTGAGCATGAGGGGAGAGCTGCAGCGAAGGGGACGATATCTAATTCACCACCGTGATGTGCCCGTTTGAGAGCTAAGGAGATGGCACCTGAGTGATGGTGTACATTAGCATTTGCTTCTAGGATTTGGCAAGTAACTTTTCCTGTAAGGGGATTTAACGAGCTCTAGCCAAACATGCCCCCAGGTAAAATTGTCCTTTTCTTTTAAGCACTTACTCAGCTAATGATACTCAAGCATCTCTCCTGCACAGAGGACTGTGCCAAGCAGAGAAAATGCAGTGGAGGGCAGGGGGGACCCAGCCACAGCTCGCATCACTGCAGACTCTCGCAGGAGCAAGAGTAGTGGGAGAAGTCAGTTTAATTTAGAGCCAGGAAGACCTCTGTAAGGTGAAGTTTAAACTACGTTTTAGGGAGACGCAATAGCACTGACGTAGGGCTATCCTGTAGGCTGCAAAGATCACCTTCTCTACAGCTCATAACATAGTTATGTATGTTTTTGGTTAGTTATTTGCTACTTTGTGGCACTAGGAATTGAACCCAGGGCTTTCACACTGATTTGCATCCCCAACCCCTTTTATATCTTATTTTAAAATAGGTCTCACTAAGTTGCTAAGTTGCTTGGGCTGGGCTTGAACCTGTGATCCTCAGCCTCCCAGTATGTGTGCGTTTTTTAGCACCTCATATTTTATTATATTTGCATGTTTTTCTCTCTAGAAAGATAGAGATTTGGTTCACAAAAGATGTATATTGTATCTTCTCCATCTTTGTATCAGCCAGTCTTGAGATGCACAGTGTATAGTTGTTGAATAAAAATGCTCGAGGAAGTGAGTGAGTGACTGAAATGAATGAACCAGTGAATGAATGAATTCAAAGGTGCTGTGAAGATTCTAAGTGTCTCCTCGCTTCTCAGCACCCATACTTTTCCACCTGGCTCTGGGGCACCTTTTCCATCTGCTTACATTGTTCTTCTGCAGCACAGTTCTGTGCCTAGTCTTGAACACTGGGCCCTGCTCCACTTCACACGTCAGCGTCCAGCACAGTGTCCGGCGTGTAGTTATCAATAAGTGATGAGAGAACGAATGAGGGAGTGTATCCTGTCTCCTGACGGGGAGCTCACTGCGCAAGCCTCCTCCTGACCTCACTGCCCTCCTGCCTCCCTGGAGTATCTCCATACTCCCTCCACCTGAGGCCACCACTGCCAACAACTGCACTTAAGTTAATTTGCCTGGAAATGAAAATGGGAAAAGATGGTTTTATTGGTTTTAAAATGAACCTCAAAACTGTCTCTTTGCCTTGACCAAGCCACCGATCTCTTACACTACTACAATAATTGCCTCTTTCATCTCTCTGCAATCCTCTGCACAAAGCAGTTTAAATTATCTTTTAAAATATACAATGAAAATGTAAAACATAAATGTAGAATTTAAAGGACTCTCTGAGTCAGATCATGATGGCTCCTGGCTGAGAACAGTAATGACACTCTCCAGCACGTAGGATGAAGTCCAAAGCCTTCCCCACCTGCGAGGCCTGGTTTTGCTGACCTCTGCACACTTGTGTTGACTCATCCTGTGCCCTTTTCTCTTCTTGTTTTTTTGTGCTTCAGCCATACTGGCCTCCTGTTCTTCATGTACCCAACTCTTATTCCCTAGAATTGGAAGCTGCCAGAGAAGACACTCAGGAAATATTGGACTCATGAACAGCTATGTAGTAGATTGATTTTCAGGTGCAGTTTCACCTGTGTGACCATTTCCTGCCAAGAAAATTTTGTGCAGCACCTCAGTGTAGGAAGCAAATGAGAGTAGTATCACTCTGACTCCTGGGGGAGCAAGGATCTCAGGGATCACATCTGGATTCCAGAGCTGCTTCTGAAAACACGAACTTCCAGAGACTATGGTTTCCAAGTCATTACTGAGGGTCAGATTTCTGCATGTCCTTTCTCAGGCTGTCTGAATTTGTACCACTGCCTTTTTAGGTGAGTACCAAGTGCTTCCCATCCAGTTGAACTCCTGACTGGCTCATCTTAGCCTACCTTCTTGTAAAGCCAAACATTCTGTTCCTGAAAAGTTGAAACAATCAAGGTAAGAAAATGAGATGGATATATAAAAAGTTAAATAAAACATGTACACGATTAACCTTCTAATAATTCCTTATAGTACCATGAGAGTCCAGAGAGGCAAGGATTTATGGAGGGAGGTGAGTAGAGTGATGCTAGAATAATTCATGGAGGTGTTGGAAATTAAGAGTTTCAGAAAATGGTAGAGAATGGAGAAAATGATTGCAATAGTGTACAGTACATTGTGATCTGACAAAAAAGCTTAAAAGTATGTGAGAAAGTTGCGCTGCTTGAGAAGGAGCCCATGGGAACCCCTCTAGCATTAGAAGATGACCTGGAACGCATCTGACACCACATTGTGGAGGCATCGGTGCCATGCTGTGGGGATGCATCCAGCACTGGCAAGGAATGATGCCCGAAAAGCATGCAAGGCAGTTTGAGGAAGAGTAACGTTGTCACTAGGTGTATTAGAGCTAAGTGTATTAAACAAGCCCTGCGCTGCAGCCGCTGTGTGCAGCGCTGTGTGTGAGTTTCCTCACAGTGCATGAGGGCGGATTCCATCTTCACTCCTGCAGAGCACTGAGGAGTCCAAAGTGCGCAATGGTGAGCTGCGTGCTCAGAGTCACACAAATTTTCCTAAGTGTGGCAGATAGGGTTTGATTCTAGATCTGTCAACCTTCATGCCAAAAGAGAAGACAGAGTGGGAAAACAACTGGGCATTTGTCGAATAATCGCTGTCAAGGAATGAGGAGTATCTGTGGAAAGACATAGTTGGGACTGATTAGAAAATATGCACTTTGTCTGATGGACAATTGGCTAAGATATTTTCCCAGTTCATGGGTTTTCTTTTCATTCTGTTGGAGATTTCCTTTGACATGCAAAAACTTTTTAGTAAGATGAGATCCCAGTTGTTGATTCTGGGAAGTGTTTCCCATGCAGTTTGATTTTTGTTCATGAACTCCCTGCCTACTCCTATGTCATCAAGATTTTTACCTACTCTGTCTTCTAGTAAGTTTAGTGTCTCTGCTTTAATATTTAGATCTTTGATCCATTTTGACTTTATTTTAGTGCATGGGGATAGGCATGGATCTAGTTTTAGTTTACGGCATATAGAGAGCCAGTTTTTCCAGCACCATTTGTTAAAGAGGCTGTCTTTCTTCCAGTGTACATGTTTGGCCCCTTTATCAAAGATGAGGTAGCTAAGTGTGTTTGTAGTTGTGGCTGTATTTTCTAATCTATTCCATTGATCTTCAGACAAAGGACTTCTATCTAAAACATATAAAGAATTAAAAGAAATCAGGCCCCTAAAATTCAAGAACCCAGTCCAAAAATGGGCATCTGAGATGAATACACACTTCTCAGAGAAAGAAATACAAATGGCAAATAAATATATGAAAAAATGTTCAACATCAATGGTCATTTGGGAAATGCAAATTAAAACAACGCTGAGATTCCATCTCACTCCAGAAAGAATGGCCAAGATTAAAAAATCAAGCAACAACAAATGCTGGAGGGACTGTGGGGAAGAAGGAACTCTTCTCCACTGTTGGTGCGAGTGTAGACTGGTGCAACCACTGTGGAAATCAGTGTGGAGATTCCTCAAGAAGCTAGAATTAGAGATCCCATTCAATGCAGCTATCCCACTTCTGGGCATTTTCCCAGAAGAATTGAAAACATCATACCACAGTGATATCTGTGCACCCATGTTTATAGCAACCCAATTTGTAATAGCCAGATCTTGGAAACAACCCAAGTGCCCATCAATCAAAGAATGGGTAAAAAAGATGTGGTATTTTTATACAATGGAGTACTACTCAGCTATTAAGAAAGATTG